>VOMN01008425.1:0-18464 GCA_014899125.1 Orchestia grillus
AAGCTTTCAAAAAAAAAGGTACATTTTTTTGGAACACTCTGTATATTCTCTGAACTGCCTGTGTTCATTAACCCAAGCCTCTGGTCGAAATTTTCAAAGTACGTCCGGGCATGGTTGAAGCACTTGGAGAGTACTTTAATTGGCATTATGCTTCCTGTAAATTGCGTTAAAGAATATTTGTATCAAAGGACTTGTGATATTCGTACCTAATTTCAGCATCCTTAGTAAACCTTACGATTTTGAAAATCTTGTATTTTATAAATCTTTCATCCTGGTATACAAAATTGTGGCACAGTTAAAGTTCAAGTAAGTGAAGTATGTTTAAAATTTTTCTTATCATTGGACTGAGCGATGAAAACTCACATTGTAGTTGCAAACTTGCATGGATGCAACTTCCAAAGAGTGGTATACTGATACATTTCAAAGTTTATGGTTAATAAATCTATCTTGTACAAAGGCTTAGTATAAGCTGCAATGCATAACATTGCAGCCATTTGTCACAATATATTGAGTTCCAAAGCTGAGGTAAAATCTACGGATATTACTACCAGTGTTCTATTATCAAAACAGAACTCTAAAATACTGTATATTTGAATCCATAATACAGAGTGGCCAAAGTGAAGTGATAGGAGACATTTTTAAATATTTTAACGTAGTGTATCAATCCTACTGGCAATCATAATACACACAATACTTTCAAAAAAGACGAAAATTCCTAAACTCAAAATAGAGTGCTACACAAAAGAGCAGTCAATGAAAATAGTAGAACTCAGCTTCCAGTATGAGGATTTAACTATTCCAGTACATAAGAACTACACGTACGCTATTACTAAAAAAAGAAGTCATTCGAAGAACTGCATACGCGTAAATGCTCTAGTGTTGAAATAGAGAGAAACCGGGACAGCAGAAGACAGGCTAGGTTGTGGCACAGTTCGAACAGAAGCTCAATTCAGTGAGGAGTGACGAGGATTTTTACATTTGACGACAGCGAGGTTCGCATGAAACAGATTATGTTCCATGCGCTGAATCTAAAAATAATTTTAAAATCTGATCTTTGAGTTTGCAATGACCAGGTTTTCATTACTTAACAGTCTGCTCGGTATTATCGTTTGACTCACTATTGCGGTCCTTTCTTTTTACCTTATTTTTTTTCAATAAAATTTATGCGAATAAGGAAATGTAATAAATGAATTTGTGATACATCAAGAAACTCCCAAAGAACTTTTCGGGTCGTAAAGACATGACTTCTAATGTACTGGACTCTCCGAAGTTGAAAGAAATTCTCAAACACTGGATATAGGAAACTGAGGAGAAATCTTATTCTCGCTCGAGTTCAAACGAATTAATCTTCATTAAAATTCTTCATTTATTAAACCCAAAGTTTACTATCGTTGTATTTCGAGTGGTAAATCAATCACTTTATTCTTATAAAAGACTTATAACTAAAAACGTACTAAAATTTTAACGAACGTTTTCGGAAATTCGGCGAAGGAATTTTAACCAATCCAAATTTTTTTATTGTTCTTTGCCAAAGTTTAGACATTCCGTCACAACTTACCCTTCCGGGAATTCGTGTAGACAAATTCTATCCTTCAGTTAATCAATCAGCAATGGATATTACAAACTCTATTTCAACAACATGCATATAATCAATAAAACGCAGCACTCGAATGCACTTGAGAATAGCTGCCTAAATGAGCATAGGAAGAAAGCTAATGTCTGCATCGACTGCACGAGAGAACATAGTCACGAGATGGAGACAAGGAGCGTGGGAGAAAATGATGTTGAAAAATATTATTGAAGATCAGCACCGCGTACGTCAAGCGAGTGATCAGCCTGAGAGAGCGTGTGTTGCTGTAGGGTGTACGTAAACTGACACGTCTGAAGTAGATAGCAAATACGCCATATTAAATAGGAAAAAATTGTATGTTTAATAATATAGTTACGATAACTTGTTATAAGTTTACTGAAGATCATCTTAATTATAATTAAACAGAAAATTGGCGATAATTACCGTTATTACCTTTTATCATAAGTTAATAATTATGTACATGGTAGTTAAACTGTTTACTAGACTGCGTGCTAAATTATTATCGATGTCGCTATTTTTTAAATATTTCAAAAACCGTATGATCAACTCATGTAAAATTTTTACACAATATTGGCAACACCAACATGCACAACGCATGAAATTTTCTTACTGATCTGGGCAATGTAAACTGACTGACGTCATTTTTGTTATTATCGAGATGAAATGAATGTGCTAAATTAAGAGAAAGGTGTAAGAAATTTGTAAGAAGATGGGCTGTAGAAGCAATTTAAGTGACACTGAATAGAAAATTATTTACCTCAGAACTCTTTGAAGGTAAAACTACCCTAGAAATTTCTAAAATTATAGGAAGGTGTCATCAAACAGTGAAGGAGTTCACCGCCGACCCTACAGAAGGGCGCCAAGGGGCAGATAAAGGCAAGTCTAGGGTTATTTCACAGCGTTCCATGCTGCGAATTAAATGAGAGGCTATGTAGAACCCTAGACTTACCGGTCCAAAATTTTTAAGTCCCCATGGGGAATTCAATGTGTTTAAAAATACTCCGTGTCGGTGTCTGAGGGATAAAACAAGTCCCGTGAAACCAGTCACAAAGCCTTCGTGGACGAGAAATCATATTCAAAATAGATAGAAATGGGCTGAGAATAGACAGAAAGTCGATGTTTCTTAAGTTTTGTTCACGGAGGATGCTCGTGTAACACTTGATGGCCTAGACGTATGGTGCGAAGGTTGGGTAATGACCGGACAGAATCGTCCTCAGCGTTTGAGACACCAACAAGGTGGTGGAGGTATAATGATATTGGCTGGTATTATTGAAGGAACATTAGTCGGCCCATGGAGAGTACTTAATGGAGTTAAAAGGACATGCTGATGTTTATATAGCGTTTCTGCAGGAAAATCTTGGACCATTATTGAAAAGGTACAGAGCTACCTCTACGAGGACTATTGTGTTTATGTAAGATAATGCTACTTCACATGCTGCACATAAAACCTCTGCGCAGCTTCAACAATTGGGGTTCAAAAGACTTCAAAAATTAAACCGGTTTTAAACCTGATTGACAACCCTTGGAGTATCATGAAGCAAAGACTTTACGCCAGCGGGCTCCAATTCAAGAGCAGGGTTGAGTGGTGACAATTACTTATTGAAAAATCTCGTGGTATTACAGTAGCTGACATCCAAAAATTAACAAATTCAATGGATCGTCGACTTACCAAAGTTATTTCTAAACAGGGAAATCACATTTCCTCTTAATTTGTTTAAAATTCTATATGTGTTGGTATTTCTTATTTTCAATTTGATTATTTTGTTAATTATATTTTTAGTACATATACAAGCATATGAAACATTAACACACATTTTTTTCCTCAATTTTGTGGGTTTTATTAAACCTCTTAAATAATTTGGCACACTCGGTTCACCATGAAAATAACAAACAAAGGCACAGTTTGTTTCCATCGTGAAGATAAGTCCGTAAATTTCTCTGATTATCTGTGTTGTTAGTGCCGACGTAGTGTGAAGATTTAATTTGAATTGACTGTACGACTTATAAAATATAAAAATAAATCGATAGTAATTTGGCACACAATGCAAATTTATGTCTGCACAAAAATTCCGCGTATTCACTTTTGTAATGTTGATAGCGATCATAGAAAGATCCCTAAGATATCTTTATATTGTGTTACATAAACATTAAAATTTGTCCTACGTGTTGCTGTACTATGTGAACTCTCGGCCAAGTCGAAATTTTAATGAATTGGTGTTTACTGACAGCTTTTAATATTTCACCAATTTACTTCATAGTAATCGGAAGACAAACTTTTGGCCACTGCTAATTTAAGATTAAAGATTCAAATTTAAATTATTTATGAAAGAAATTGTAGGCCGACCATCTGTTAGGAAGAACTACTAATGAAGTTTAGAACGGATATTTAGGAGAGTAAAATTCATATTTTTTAGAATGAATCAAATGTAATTTTACAGCCTTTTAAATTGCACTGGAGCTTTCGTACGTAACAACAACAAAAATAGCCTGAGAATGTGCAGTAGTTATTCTGGTGATAAATGAAAATAGTTCAAACACAAGCATAGAAATGTCAAAAATACAGGGGCTCGAAGTCGCCTGTATGTGTGAGTGAGGTCAGTCCAGACCTTGCTGTGTACATGAGCCGTTAGTGTGACGATGTTGCTGCAGGGCTTATACTCGTAGGAGCTTCGTAATACGTAGGCATGGCCAAAATGATCGAGACTGACACATTATTTGATCCTCATACAAATTATTCTCACATGTTTGAAGACAAGTGACGTTTGATCCTACCGTGGCATTGAGGTACAATTGACAACCCAAGACAATTTTTTGTCTAGAGGCAAAACAAAAAACGCCACGAGCAAACAGGTAGGCATTCACTGAGTATTTCCAGTGATGTTCCTTTCTCATTATGAATTCTTCATGGATGTGTTTCTTTAGCAAACACGTCAACGCACCTGTGCTTTAGTAAGGATAAAACGCAGCCAATGCACACGTGAATGCACCTGGATGCTTCGTTGTAAGCATGACACAGGCTTAGTGATACCTTTCTCCTTTTCGTCTCCGATTCAGACATTTTTTTGATCTTCCTAAGGTGTGGAAGTGAGCTTGATCTAAAAAATTACCCCATTCCAGTCTGCAGCGGACCATTGTCCATATTTCACAAAAAAATGCAGTCAATCATGAAATTTCATTTGGACTGAAGAGGCTTCTACACAGCTCTCGTAGCCTTGTGGCTTCTCAAAAAGTCTCGCCTCACCGTGTTGGACGTGGCGCGCTCCATTAGCGTTTTTTCATCCCTCAGCAAGCTTGGGACTTGTTGCCGTGGAATTCTTCAGTTGAAACTCAACTAAAGCCTGTTTTGGCATCCACTTGGAACTCCAGATGACGGGCTCGCATTAGAATAACCTGTATCTTTAATCTGTATCTTTTAATCTGTTGCAAAAATTTTTAAGAAGAAACTCTCAATGTCAGTTTCGGTTTTGCTATCCTTTAGCATCATTAGCCTTCTTTTAGGAAAACAGCAATTTAGAAACATTTAGAAACATTTATTTACTACAAGTAATTTACTTCAGAGACAGGTTTACAATCAAATGANATAAGCTACAGGGCTTCTAGGGCAACCTATATAGAAATGAAGACATCCAATTTACAGTGCATCAACGACCAACATCTGTACATCAACAAAGAAGGCTTAAGGATACACTCAGGTATGTAAGTTACAAGAACTGAATGAGTTGGTTAAATTGAATGTTAGGGTCAAACCATGTTAGGGTAATCATGGAAACTTAGGCAGTGTCATATCTGAAACGTAAAAATTAGAAAATATTTTAAAGTCTCTATAATTTTTGCTCCGACAGTGCACTCTTCACCAAACAATACTTCTCTGTTTTGCCGTATAGGTCCCCAAAACCTCGAATTGAGCTCGTGAATCATGTCGACAGCTCAACTTGTCTCGTCATCCCACCGAATGTACTCGTGAAGGCACGAAATAGAAAGCAGTTCAAATTATTGAAAAATTTGTGGCTGTTTTATCAAGTATTTTGATTTTTATCAAAACTTTAAAGTGTGGGTAGAACGCCAGCGTTTCAAATTAACAAAAAGAAGTTTTGACTGAAAACATGACTTAAATTGAGTTTTCCAGACGAGAAAATCCGCTTTCCCTCTAACTGACGCTTTACTTTTGTTCAACTCTAAATGGTGCGACGAGAAAGCGCTAAGGGGTTTTGAAATGGGGAAATCTTTAATCGTAAGTAAGCCTTCCCATATCTTCCTCCTGACTGCGGCAAATCTGTAAATATTCTTCCCTCCTTCGTTTTCCCGACCCTCTTACTACGTAAACCACTTCTTTTCTTCTCTGTAATCATGAGAACATAAATAAGGTGGTATAGGAAAATGGAAACTTAAAAAAAAAAATTATAAAAAGTTATAGACAGCTATTGTACCACTACGACTTGCCTTCTGAGAGACATTAATTCAAATTATCAATGTTTGAAAATTACGTCTCGTAGATGACACGATACGCCAATACGCACCTCAAAATTTCCGATTTTTGAGCGTCCTTTATTCATTTCCTGTATTTCTATAATTAATCTCGAAGTATGAAAAACGTCTGTATTGAAACAGCATACAATATTCACAAAGATTTTAGCGGCAAAAATTTCTCGGAGGTCAACGTATTTGTTTTTACACCGAACGATGTCTGAGCCTCGCTGAATTAGAAATGATTTATTACTTAAAAACGGGTGTAACAGATCAATAGACTCGGAGCGGAGACATTGTGCTGGTGCAATACTATAGAAACGATTGAATTATCTGTGTTGGTTTTCCAATGGTGAGCTATCTTTTTGGCATGCAACGCGAGTACGATAATGTAAGCATCTCTGCTCTCTGTGCATGTGAGACGGTAGAGCTCTACATGTAGAGCTCTGTTACTCAAATATTCACTCAAATCTTTCTTGAAATTATTTCGGCCTAATTCCATCCTCATGATCGTATAACTAAGAATTGTAAAAAATTAGTACTTCCTCGTTACCCATGATCAAAAAGTAAATCTCTCCCAAATCTCTCTTTACAGGAATTAAATTTTTGGAATTCCATTCCTCTGAATCTGTAACAAAGTTCCCAATACAACACATTTAAAACGAATCTTTAGGCCTACCTTCTTTTCTTGGCACTGGAAGAATATACATATACGTATAGGTCTGTGCATACATATCTGACCCATGTCAATATGCATTTTGATATGTGTATGTATGCAATTTTTTATTTTAAATAACCTGCTCATGCCATTTCTGCAAGCCCTAGTTCTCAATTTATGCAATTATTTATTTATTCAATTTATTTATTTATTAAATTATAGTTACATGTACATAACTAATACTTTTCATACAAGGAGTACCTAAAACTAAAAATCACCAGTCTATACCTAGATTGCCCTGTAGAAACCTAATGAACGAGAAGAAATTACAAACTACTTCTTTTTTGTGACTAAAAGCTTATATTCTTTAATGTGAGACTTCTGCATCCTCCAATTTTTGAATTTTTGTGGTGAATGCATTTTTTAAGTGAACGTACCATGAGCAATTACTTTTAATGAAATACAGCTTAATTTTCATCCAACTTTAACGACGGATAGGTACATTTATATCCATATTATCGATATCAAAACGTATACTAAAATATTTGAATGGGTAGCGAATTGTTATGCGCCATAGAATACGTTTAAAAGACGTATTCTTCGAACTATTATTCACTCCCATTAGAAACAAATTTATTTATCACAGGGATTTTATATATAACATCCGCTCTTTGATGCTATGAATACTTCTTACTCAAACAGCCATTTGGGAACTTCCTAATCTAGAACGGTTTGAGCATTCGCTCATCAGCTTTGAAACAACAATTAAGTCATCTGCAAAAAAACAAGGAAAAATAACGCGATTGCTTTCTTCTCAGTATAAGTGAGATAAACTTCCTATCGAATAGGTATAATTGAAATGAACTGATGCGATTATTTAAAACATGTTGCTTTCAAAAACGAAAAAGGGCTGTAAAATTCTTCATTCGGAGGAGAATTTTACTACTGGAGAATTACATTCAGACGCATGATTTCAGATGGCTGAGTGGGATGGACTTTCCGAACATTTCACATCCGAAAACTTTTACCTTGATGCTTGGTAATCTAACAGCCTAGAGTACGTACGAGTAGTCATACCAGCGTACTCAGATGCACAAAATGCACAACTGTATTTATATGCCACGGCCTGGATACCTGCATATCAGTAGGAAGTCTATCTTTGAATTCGAATCTAAAAAATGACCCAAGTTTACCGTTAAGGACCAGTATAATTTTATATCTTACATCACTGAAATATTCGCCCAAGCAATTCCACTCTTTATTTTTTCATTTGTTTTGACTATGGACAAAAATAAGGGGGAACGAAAAGTGAACGGCATTGCGGAGTTGTGCTATAGGTTGAATACAAAGAGTGTTTGGATAATACACTGTCAATGCAAAAGTTTCATAATTTGCGACTCTGTAAAGACTGTTGAAAAACCATAGTCACGAAAATATATTTTAGAATGGCAAATTTCTGGTCCAGGAACCGGCACGAGCCGCATATATTAAAAGTAGGGCACAGTAAAACTTTGACAAACTCGAGCTTAAAACAAATGGTAAGAACTACAAAAATTTTTCCCAAACCTTTATAATATTATTTCCAAGACACAGAGCATTCATATCAATTCCCCTCTTTACGGACCAGATAGTTGAAAACTAAAATCTTGCTGTCTGTTTCCTTTTTCAAATAAACCTAATATTTCTGTGCTTACTGTTAAAATAGTTCAAGAAAAGCAGAGCATGAGCTTGATCACGGAAAAGCAAAAAAGTATCATCAACCTATTTTCTATAATAAATAGGTATAAATGATTTAGGACAGTTTTCTAACCATTTCTTTTCCCCATAATACACAAAAAAATGTTCGCAAAAGCTGAAGAATGGTGGAGACCCACACCTAAGCCCTCCAGCTGATTGTAAAATTTTCCGCCGAATATGAGAAACGTGTTCAAAACACCTGATTCTTAAAGACTCTAAAGAAATTTCTTCGTAAGCTCTAGAACGACATACTGAGATGTGATGAACAAATACGGCAAACATATTTCTGTTGTTTCACACAATAGTACATTTGAAAAAAGGCTCTCAACATCGAAAGAACACATGACAAATTTACGAGTATGTTGTACTGATGTTATATCCCGTACAAATTACGTAGAATGCTTAAAGCGAATGTTCTTTTTCTGTTAAAGGGCCCAATATTGGTACTAAGAATGCAGACAAATTACACCTACTTATTTTAACAGATGGGAAAACTAGTCTGTACTAAAAATTGACTGCAAAGTCTGTCTTGCGTCTCCCTGGCAAGTCGCACACTACGCCCAGGCCAGATCCTGCAGAACAATGGGTCAAATAAGTATTCGTAAAGTACCAATAATTTATATTTTTTGTTATTAAACATACTTCGAAAACCTAGGGGAATTGTAAGTCTTATTTAAGAAAGAGCAAGATCAAACACATTAGGCAGTGTTCAGTGAACAAGAATTTGTTTGAAAATATTCAAGCAATAACGAAAATATAAAAACCGGGTGGCAAATAAGTATTTGTAACATAACATTCAATTACATCAATACTTGGTCTCGTAGCCCTTTATAGCTACAACCGCTTGCAGGTGATGTTTGAATAAAGAGATGAGGGTTTTGCAGAAGTTCAGAGGTATTTTCTCCCATTCTTCAAGGCAGAATTGTTCCAATTCGGTCAGACTTGATGGTTTCTCATTCCAACTTGAATCATCAACAATTTCCAAACATTTTCAATTGGATTAAGATCTGGGGATTGTTAAGGCCAGTCTAAAACCTTGACCCTCTAACTACGGAACCACTTTGTAGTATATTTCGACTTGTGCTTATGGTTTTTATATTGTTGAAACATTCATTTAGCTTTTTTCAACCCGAGTATTTGAACAGAAGGCATCAAATATTCAGACAAAGTTTCGCAGTAATTGGTCGAATTCATGGTTCCTTTAATAACATGGAGTCGTCCTGGGCCTGCAGAGGAAAAAAAACAGATGAAAAACAACCACATAACATGATACTTCCACCAACATGCTTCTCTGTGGGCAGGGCGTTTCATCGTTGCTTGGAAGGATTCGGTTTTCGCCAAACAGTCTTATTGTAATTATTGCCGAACAGGTCGTTTTTATCTCATATGACCGAAGAAATCTATCAAAATAGTCATCTCCTTCGTTGATAAGAAGATTTAAATCCTGCAATAGAGATGCAACAGGTTTTTTCTTCAGTAGTGGGACTTTTCGAGCTGCGTGTTTCTTCAGGTTTCCTTCACGCAGAACATTCCAAATGGTTTGCTTCGATACGTTCACACCTGCTGAAGAAAAATGTTCTTCTAATTCTCGGTGAGATATCTGAGAGTCTTACTTATTAACTATTATGACAAATTTTGATCGATATCGTTGTGACAGCTTACTTGGAGCACTCGATCTTGCTTTATTGACCACAATCCCTTCAGATTTCCATTACTTTACAATAGCCTGCACAGTGCCAATAGGCATAGAGAATTTTCAGGAATTTACCTGTAGCCGGTGCCAGCCTTGTGCTCCTTCATAAACGTACTCCTCACTTGAACACCGTGTTCCTTAGATTTTGGTATCGTGAGAATTCTAAGATTTTGTTCCTCGGGCAGAGTCTGTTACCTCACTCAAACCGAAACTGTCAATGTGCCCTTCTAAAATAGGTAGACTGTTTTGGGATGTTCTAAAAAATGGAAAACAAAATTTCGTTTACTTCTAACATGCTGGTGGTACTGAATTTATTCGAGAATTTTATATTTTGTTACCAATACTTATATGCCACCATGTTTTCCTATTTTCGTTGTTGCTTGAACATTTCAAACAATTTCTTATTCATCATTATTCATTAAACATTACCAAATGTGTTTGATCTTGTCCTTCCTTGTGAAGGACTTGCAATTCTCCAATGTTTTCCAAAATATGTCCAGTAACGAAACATGTAAATTATTAGGAGCGTTACGAATACTTATTTGATCCATGTTAATTATATCATTTGAAATAGAGCTCACTTGAAAAGTATCTCCCTCATTTTAATTTCCGCAAAAAATGACTAATTTTATCTTTAATCTCTAAAATAAATTTGGCAATGGAATCAGTTATTTCAGGAAATTTCGGATCAGAAATTAAGAGCAATACACGTTCAATATAACTAGTCTTATCGACAATAACTACCCCTCTACCTTCAGTTGGACGCAACACAACTATATTTTTGTTTATTGTAAGTGTTTTAACCAGTGCTACGTCATCCTTTGGAAACACGGCAAAAAATATCTTAAAAGGCCTAAAACAATATAATACCAATAGGCCAGTGAATGAAACTGGTTTGAAAAGTCGATAAAATTTGAACTATTCAGATCTGGAACTCTGGCCCATCTCAGTCTCAAACGATAAAAAATACCTATGAAGTTCTTTAAAGATAGGGAAGGTAACTAGATATTTAACTCTTTTAGGCAACAGAGCTAAAATTGAAAATTATTTCTTTAGGGTTACATGCAGAAACACCTTGAGCATCTAACTTTTTACCGTCGATATGGAGGGTGGATACTTTGAACTCGTTACTTGGCAATGAACATATCGCATTGCCAAGGTCCAGTCGAAGATACTGAGGGAGCGACGCAGCTCTTCCGCATGTAATTACAACTCCCAGGATAGCCTTGCGGCGATGGACTTTTTGAACCGAATTTCATTTATC
This sequence comes from Orchestia grillus, assembly GCA_014899125.1. Classification (NCBI taxonomy): domain Eukaryota; kingdom Metazoa; phylum Arthropoda; class Malacostraca; order Amphipoda; family Talitridae; genus Orchestia; species Orchestia grillus. The sequence continues at coordinate 11,408 of VOMN01008425.1, forward strand.
AGCATCATCGAGAGCCAAGACTTGTAGAAATTTGAAGAATGTAGGCACTTTTTGTACAATTTAAATCTAATAAACTTCGAGATTACATTATGAGCTGTACAGGTGACCAAGAATTCAGTGTCCACGTTGAAACTTCGAGAACTTTCTACATAGGTTCGGGTACTTTCGTGTCAAGCTGTAACCCTGTTCTTCAAATAGTTCTCTAACATGCTTCATGCAACCATTTGGAACCATTCACGAGGAATTCACCTTTCTGAAATATTTATCTCAGTGGGAATGGCTACTCAGCAGTCTTTATAGAGTCATAAATTAGGATTTTTAGATTGGAAATGAACAAACGCTGTTAATATTCAACCTATAAGCAACTCTGCAAGGCCACTCTCTCTTGGTTTCCACTATTTTGGCCCTCAGTCAGAACAAATGAAGAAGCAAACTTTGAAGTTGTTGGGAAAATATTTCAGTTGAGTTAGATTTGGAATTAAACCAGTCAAGTGTAGTAAAATTGGGTCATTTTTTAGATTTAAAGATAGATTTCCCATTGAGATGCAGGCGTCTTTGACATGTACGAATGAGTCGAGTATTTCGTGCATCTGAGTGCGTGCACATGACTTCCCATTTTCTAGGTTCTAGGATTTTCAAGTATCAATTAAGGTACGAGTTATCAGACGGGGAACATTCCAACAAGCCCATCCCGCTCATCCGTCCATAATCCGGCTTTCAAGGGTTTTAGGTCGAGCAAAATTATTTTCTGAATCAAGAGTTTTAGAATTATATTTCATTTCTAAATAAAGCCATTTTTAAATAAATATGGTAATTACATAGTTTCAACTATCCTTAGTCAATACGCAGTTTATCGCACTTTTTGCAGTCGAAAATGTAATTGCATTATTTTTACACTTTCGAAAATTATTTTTGTTGTTGTTTCATAGGAAATGAGTGAATGCTGAAAATGTATTATTTTTCCAAATTGTTGATCATCTCGGAAACATTCTTTAATATTCTAAATGTTCTACATAGTTTTCCTGGTTCTCTCTTTTTGACTGAATAGTTCATTCTTTTTAAGCTTCTTCTTTGAGAAACATTCTGCCTGCCTAATACAGTGCAGAAAAATACCGTTTTTGGGTTACAGAACTAATCAAATAGTTGGAGCGGAGCAGAATGAACTCGAGGATGGTATCATCAGGGCAATTTATATTCTAGGAAAATAACGTGAAGTATTCTGGCTGCGCGGAAGTTGCAGGTGGTGCGTCTGGGCGGGATAAATAAATATGGCCACACTGTCACCGCTGCTAAACAGTCCATTTGTAATCCCGGTGAGGCTTTAATAAATTTCAAGCGTAGCCAATACAGAGGGGTGGTTCCTCCATATGAACTTATTCCCTCTGTTCGCTGGAAAATCAGTCGTGTTATGGCTTCCTCATGCGGTAAGCTAGAATGCAACTCTCTAGATTTTTGGTAAACTTTCCAAATATGGATGTTCATAAGTAACTAATTTGGCGTAAGCAGCAACATGGCAGAATATAAAATGTATTGCTATAAAGCAATTTTAAAATGTTTGGGTTGCTTTGCGAAATATATCTTTTAAGGTCAGGTGAACTATTCATTCAAGTTTTGTACTTGGTCCGAGTGTTAAAAAATGAATATAGAGAATCAGCGACTCCAACTCATAAATCGTTAGAGCTTTGACATTCTCAACTCCTTCACCTTCCATGAGTGCCATGTAAGACGAATGATGAGAACGGAAAATCCAAACGATTTCTTAATGCATCCGTAACACAGCGTGATGATGAGTGCGTTGGATGTTTTTGAGCGTGTAATCGGCATTGAAAGTTTCATTTTGAACGATCGCTCGGTTGGGCCGTAATAAACGTAAAGCAGGCGCACAATAAAGCTACGGTGCGACCGTAAGACTGATCGACCTGAACCTGCGCGGCATCGATCATAATCTCACAGCTGTCGCCTCCGTATTGAATCTGCTAATCGATGAGCTCAGGACAATGCGATGCTGCGACAAACCCGCCTTTTTATCACGCGATTAAATTCCCCTTGCGTGTCTGCGCGACTGCCTCTTTCGTTTCGTAAAAACTGCGGACTGACTTCGCGCCGGCAGCCTCAGCACACGTATCCATTGCGCTTTTTGCTGGAGTCGTTCTATGTATTAGCGGAGCTATTACACTGCGATTCTGGCAACCTCTAACGCACTCTCTGAGTGGCATAAATCACAGGGTACAGTAAGTCCCAACACATCCTTCTGTAAAGGTGATCTTTTCTGTGCACATTCTGTGTGCGTTTGTGAAGATCAAGCTCAGTACAATGATAGGTATGTTTTGAAAGCACGCTGCAGCCATGTTCACTCTCTTGGAAAATTGAATGTCCCTCTAATATGCCCCTGAGTGTGAATGCAGTTCAGATTTTACGACTCGAGTTCAATGCTAACAGTCGCAAACGCATAATTCCTCGCCTATTTTTTGTTCATTGTAAGTCTCGTATAAATTGGGGTTGAGTGCAGAGATGAATTTCTATGATTCCATTATATTGAAATTACAGAAGATGTAACCTGTAACGTACAAAAACATGTAAAATTACTGTAAACTCTACAACTTTGAACACTCTATTCAGAAGTATGAGATGGACGAAATACTTTGCGGAATTTTTAAGAAATAATTTCTCGATTGACAGCTGTTACTTTCTTGCGTGTCTAAGAATAAATTAACCTATAACTAACTCAGGAATACAAATGTCCAATTTACGTAAATAAATTTGGAAAAAAATCCTTTGGTAGCGGTATACGACGCTTTCTCTAACATAATTAGTTTTCTGGATGTTTTTCACGCGTTCCGAGATTTCCGTTATTTTGGAACACTTCATTCAGGAACGCGGAGGCCTGCGCTGTTCTACCGATTGAGCAGCCCTGAACCGAGCCGCTAGACAGGTCTAGAGTCGTCTTTACGCGTCCTGCCTGTTTTTGCTCGATATTATTTCGGTCGGAAATTTTACTCGCACTCATCAAAATGATGCTCTTGACCCAAAAGCACTTGAATACAGAGTATTCTATATATTCGGAAATAATATCTTAAATAAATGTCATTTTGTATATGCCCTGCCTAACCAATATTTTTTTCAATCAACCGACCCCATAAATATTAGTTAGTTTGTTTTTCATGAAAAATAAAGGAAGTTAATTTAGCCTCAAAACGTGAAACAGTAATTGAAATATATCCTGCAGGACAATGTCACCACACCAAAGTCAGATATTGCAGTGTCCTAAGTTTTCAGATCAACTGTTTGAAAAACAGTTTTTAGAAGCCGTTTTGTTGAAGATTAACTTTGAGTTATTCAGCAAGATGGAGCAACAGCTAATATGTAGTGAATGTCACACACTTACGAGACAGGCTTAACCCTGCATGGCGCAGAGATCATTACCGATGTTCTTTTCCTTAAAAAAATTGCTACCTTGTTTCTCGGATCTTAATCCAATGGATTTTTTTGAATAGTGTTTACTAATTTGAAACGAGAGCTTGCTTAAGAGTTCTCGACGCTGGTTAAGGTGTAATGGCCTCACTATATAAGTGAATGGGAGGCAATTCCTCAAGAAATATGCTGTACCGCAGCTAAGGGTGGACGGCTTAGATTTGAGGTTGAAAGTGAAAAGAATGGTTATTATATGAAGTGAATTTTAATATTTTTTTCTTGGTAACGTTCATGCATTAGTATACATGTTTTCCGTCAAATTAAATATTTCATTCATTAGTGTTTTCTTTTAATTTGTTTTTATACTTCTACCCTATTCTGTACTTCGAATATCTGGATCGAAAACTTTTGAACACAAATCAAATCGAGCATAAAACAAGTACGATTGCATACCTACATCGAGGACCGCATGTGTACCAAACTGCAGATCCGTATGCTAGGTCTGTGACTCGCAGCGACAGAAATTAAAAACCTCGCGATCGATCGACTCAGATCTTTCGTCTTCATTTTGAGAATGTCATTTTTCTTAACGCAGACGTGTGCCTGATTGACGTTGTAGGAAATATATATGTGCATTGTTTCCTTATGTATAATGGACACTAGCTGGAAAGGCCGGGTTAAATCTTGTGTATAAATTTAACGTGCATACTTCAAGTACTCGTTTGACCAATGATTGAAATGATACATAAATTTTTCTAACGTAAAAACATATCTCGTAGAATTGTGGGTTTTTGTATCGGCAGCTAAAGTGAGTTTTGAGATGCATTATTCTAATAATTCACTTAGACTTCATTCACATTCCGTGCTTAATCAAAGAGAATATTAAAAAAAATATGGTATGTCAATTTTGAATTCGATATTAATTACGGATCCAACAAATATATCTATCAAACCGAGATTCCCAGGGTAACGACTGGGTGTGCCCTCTTTAAAAATTTAGCAAAGTGCGTGCGACGCACGCACGTCAAAAATTTCCTGGAATCGTGCAGCCGAATCTGTAGGTCAATCTAAGATAATTATTACGTGCACTTTTAAAATGGAATATTTTTCATTTTTTATCCATCTTTCCATGGCACGAACCTCAAATATAATACGAACACTGCTCTATAATAATAATCTTGGTCTCGAAATTTTTTTAATTAAACCTGTACCCTCGATCCTCGAGAGCTTTGCTTCTGTATATATATGTACAAATAATTCCTGTTAAAGTTTCTGAAATTTTTGAAAATCAAACGTCACAAGAAATTCCCTAAAGGGAAAGCAAATGAATACCAAATTAAATACTTTGCCTGTTACTTATAGGAAAAAATATCTTAAAAGTATATTTTCTCTCAGCCCTCTACGCGTTTTTGCATTGTGTTTGGTAATTGATAAAACTGAATTAACAACTTCGATTGACAGCACCAGTATTTTATATTTCTAATGAGCAGGATATTGGTAAGATTGAATACTCGATTTCCAGTGCGTGCGGTTCATCCAAGTTATTAATTTAGATTGATTAATAAACATAAACAATACAAAATATGGAAGGCAGAATGGGAAATCGCTTCTTGGACATAATTTTCCTCGAAATAACTAAATTCCTACGTTGCTGCCATCTAGAGATTCTAATAAGATCCTATAAGATATATTCCAAGAAAACTATTTGCATGATTTTACATATTATACCAGAATTGATGCACACCTTCAGTATCACGGGTTTTATTTTACTATGAATTTGTACGGGATAGTCAATGTCAATGCATGCTTGCTTCGAGGGTCAACGGGCATTATTGTGTTCGTATTACTAGTAAATACTCTTAGTTTGAAAAGTCACGATATCTCTCAAAATAAATTTTTTGCTTAAATAAATGGCCTGTTATTCTTCCTGAAGTCTTCATTTAAAATTATGAATTTTTCGTCAGTGATTAATGTAGTGTGTATATGTAATATAGTTGGCTTCGTTTCACTGTCTCAATATTGAAAAATGCTCAATTTGATCAATTCTGCGTTTCCACACTGTGTTGTACAGTTGCTCACAAACATGTATTTCAAAAAATTTTGATGTAGCTCGAACTCAGTACTTAAAATGTGTACAATCTTCAACGATTTCAGAGCGTAATTCTTGACATATGAGCTTTGCTTTTTGCCGAATAACATAAAAACGAATACATAAGACAAAGTGGAACACATGCCGCTACATGACGCTCGGAATGGACAGCGTGGTCATAGCCTGAGCCTCAAAACTTGGCCATAACGCCTCTTTGCTGCTCTCAAAGTTGTTGTCCTAAAAGAACAGCGATGACAATATCCGTCCGATATAGAGACGGTGCGGGGCCTGCATTGCATGTATCTGCACCACAGCGGTGGTCTCGACACAATAACAGGAGTGTTTTGGTCGGGTAAAATACAAGTGAGGGCCATCGAGTTGATGGTGTAGAGCGCGGCTGGTGCGGTTGGCCATGGGCACCAGTTTTGCATGTATATGAACTGAATAATAGGCTGTTACAGCAGTGCTCCTGGTCCAATACAGTAATAAGCGAACGATTATTTCAATAAGGTGCGTTGCGCCGCGGCCAAAAAGCGCTCTCGACACGCCTCCACAGTTTCTCGAGGGCCACTCAGCAAGTGGCCTTTGAAAGGATCTCCTTCATTGGGCGGACATGGGAATGGAATCCGTCCCTCCAGTCCGTGGGAGGGCCCGCGAACTGTGGGCGGACCTGGTCGAGATGGGAGGGTCTCCGACCCCTTATGGGGACCAATAAGAGTTGTACAGGTATTCATGGTTTGCCTTGCAACGAACATCGCGTCGGAAAAACTCCTCAATAATGATCCGAGCTTCCTGTTAATGACCGTAATGGCTTTAATAAAACTGCCGGTCCCTCCACGAAAAATGATGTAATAAGGATGAACGTTTCATAAAAATGTCAGCATCTCAATTATAGGAGAATAGAAGTGAAGCAGCGCTAGCGATAAAAGATATTTGAATCTTTTTCTGAGACTTTCCCGGGAACTCACTCTTGGCAATTGCACTATTTTATGCCAATGCTTTAATTTCAATGGCACCCGTTCAGAGTATGGAAGTCTTTTTGAATCAGCTGTTTGAAGAGCTGGTTACCTTCTGAACTACTTCTGTTTTTTTAGCTGGAAACTCAGACTCGCTCATTTGTATCAGAATAAATCAATTTTAGAGGAAAAAAATGATTTTGCTGCGTACCTTTGTACACTATAAAAACCTTCACAGTATTCTAAACTAGCATAGTATATCTTGAAAAAGAAAACGAAAAAGAGAGAGCAGTATATTGAACTCTAAATTGTAAACAATTGAAGTCATAATCTACACATAGGAGTACACTCCACGTGGATTATTTTACGAGCAGGTATGGTAACGGCCACATTGGTACAATTTTACGAGCAGGTATGGTAACGACCAGATTGGTACAATTTTACGGGCAGGTATGGTAACGACCAGATTGGTACAATTTTACGGGCAGGTATGGTAACGGCCACATTGGTACAATTTTGCGAGCAGGTTTGGTAACGGCCACATTGGTACAATTTTAGGAGCAGGTTTGGTAACGGCCACATTGGTACAATTTTACGAGCA
>VOMN01008436.1:0-22682 GCA_014899125.1 Orchestia grillus
GAATTGATATTTCTATCGCCAAAAGTTCAGCTCTTGTTCCCCATTATCTCTTTTCATCACAGTGACTTTCGTTAAAAATTGACGTCAAATTCTCTCCTTATGAGTGAAACTTGTCGCGCTGCTCTTCAATGACACAAACGTATACTTTCCAGTCACTACCAAAGTTCCAGTACCTCCTGTCCACGTTCTTGGTCAAACGTTTGCGTTTTTTCCCAATTGGTCGGGCTCTTAGACCTTGGCACGACAAGTTAAACTTTTTAAATTCTTCGTTAATTTTTAAGTTGTATAACCTTTCATACTTGGTCAAGCTTTTTGACACACAACTCCTCAGTCAAGCTCATGGACACTCTGTTCATCAGTGAAACTTTTTTGCTGACTGCTGTCTGCTGGTCGAATTTTTATACTTCTTCGTAAGAAGCCAAGCTCTCAGACCTCGGCGCCATTGCCAAGCTCTCAGACCTTGGTGCCATTGCCAAGCTCTCAGACCTCCGCGCCATTGCCAAGCTCTCAGACCTCCGCGCCGTTGCCAAGCTCTCAGACCTTTGCGCCATTGCCAAGCTCTCAGATCTCCACGCTGTTGCCAAGCTCTCGAACCTCCGCGCCGTTGCCAAGCTCTCAGACCTTTGCGCCATTGCCAAGCTCTCAAACCTTTGCGCCATTGCCAAGCTCTTAAACCTCCGCGCAATTACTCAAGCTCATGAGCTTCCTCGTCACCGGTCTGGCTCTTCGTCCTCGTCGTCAGCAGTGTCAGACATGGGCCTGACGTAGCTGAAGCCCTTGAAGGGATTGTTTTCTCCCCCAGCTGCCCCCACCTTGTCCTGCTGGTGCGGGGGACACACGCTCCCGAGACGTACAGGCTCGCGAGTGAAGGAGGGGTCGATGTTGCGGGTGTCCGTGTCGCTGGTCTGCAAAGTTCGATGTATCCCAGTGCTCAAGTGCTTATAGTGCGTTAATGAGGCTATGATAGTGTCGACAGGGCACATGCTACGTGCCTAGTCAAGGTACGCATCATGTGTCGTTCGTAATATTGAAAGTGAGAGTTGTCATTCGATATCACGAGTTCGCATAATCTGATCAATCGTGACTTAAACAGTTATTACCTGACGGGCCATGAGTTAATTAATTATGATTCTACAGGCCATCAGTCAAATTTACTACAACCAATTTACTACATGATCACACAAATTTATTGCTCAAAAAGTCATGGCTAGTGCAGTTGTGACCCACATTTGCCGCAGTTTTCTGCTCTGGCCTAGAGAAAGATGATAAAAGAGTAAATTTAGGTGACCCATTCTGGACCTAAAAAAGAACAATAAATAATATAAAACCTACGATGCACAGTTTGGCTCAAATCAGTCGAGCAGTCAAATCAATCGTAAGGACATACATTGGGCCAGAACTTCAAACGGTGATATCACTTTACATGCATTCCGCAACTCGAGGATTGTGATAGTGGTCACCATTGCTGATCCTCATCGAGCGATAATTAATATCAATTTGTTGCCGTGTTTGTCCGCTAACTTGTCCTCTTAACCTTCTGTTGAAAAAATTTTCGTGCATCATGCCACAATTTAATTAATTTTTGTTATTTTATGAAATTTCCTCGCGTGGAAGAAATGCACATGGCTTAATTGAGTCTGAAATATATCTACACATATATAGCACCTATATACACCATGAACATGAGGTCTTCCAACTTCAAAAACCTAAATTTTAAGTCTGCGTAAAATATCAGCTAATTAAAATGAATGACACCTTAGCTATAACTATAAACTATCCACTTCTCTCTCCCTCGCCAAAATAATTCACATTGCCTATTGATTTTCTGTTTTGCGTAGCTTTTCAGCTTCATTTCGTTCTTTTCTATGATTTGAAAATATATTTTCTAAATTACTCCCACGGTTACCCTCAGGAAAATTCAAGTATCAAGTTCAAGTTCCGGAAGTAAAAAGGCCACCAGTTATCGACCCCTACCGGAAGTATAAAGGCCACCAGTTATCGCCCACTACCTGAAGTAAAAAGGCCACCAGTTATCGACCACTACCAGAAGTAAAAAGGCCACCAGTTATCGACCACTACCAGAAGTAAAAAGGCCACCAGTTATCGACCACTACCTGGAGTTCAAAAAGTTCGAGCACTCACCACTTTGGGCACAAAGGGGGGCTTCATCTTGCGCTGCTCGACGTCCTCCCAGTCGACGGTGCGGAAGAACTCGTGCGCCTTCACAGCTTCGCCGTCCTCTGGCCCGCAGCCCAGTCGGTCTTCTGGCTTCTTCTTCAGCAGCTGCACGATGGTCAGTTTCAAGTTAGAGTCAGTTCGGAAAGCGAGGAAGGAGATGCCAGCGACTGTCCAGCGGTGCAAAACGAGGTGAACGAGGCAGAGAATATCTTTCAAAAATTATTCTCTTCATGTCGCTAAAATCAGGCGAATTTTAAACTGAGACCTAACAAGACCAGGCCTGAAATCAACGATGATTTCAAACGAGGTACCATGTGCAATGTTGATTTTTGTTTAAAAAATAATCTTTGAGTGGCTCCAAGGTTTTTCAACTGGTTGAAATGAGGTTCCAAGTATGCTTGTAATAAGTAAATCATAATTTCCTCCAAGCATTGCCCTAGAAGTAGAAAAGAACAGCTACATAATGACAGAATAATGTGACCTCATAGTCCAAAGCCAACTAAAATTTTGCTTTAATTCGTGCATATTTTGTTCAGAAATGGAAATATAGTTAATTCTACAATTACGTTGAGTTCTGTGGGCGTGGCCTGATTTTTAGCGCCTAGTCAAAATGTTTACGTTTCGACACAACGTAAATGTACCTCACGACAAATTTTGCTACATAAGTTGAGAATAGAAGTCCATAGTTTCAGCTGGAAAGAACGTCATCTCAACTGATCAACGTATCGCAGATGTATCACTAATTCCCTGACCTTATGTTAACTAAAAAAAAAGTTTGCTTTCGATGTTTGAAAGTCATGAATAACCCAATGACCCAACAAAGCAGTACAAAAAATTGAACGTCATTCCGTAAACAAAGCAGAAAACATGTCAGGACGTTAGGGTCCAAAAAACACCTCGAAGTGAAAGTGTCCTTTGAAGCTTAGTGCCGCTAAATTAATTCACCAAACCTCTATTCCCACACCAACGAAAATTCCCATCGCTTAATAAAAGACCATTCTAAAACAGTCACAGTCCATAACATCAAAATCCATGAATTAGAGCACACTGCGCATCGTTCCACGAGACTTCCCTACATCATTCAAGACGATGCACCAACACTCACTTTATAAAGCAGGCTGCGGGCCCTCGTTGAAGGGCCATGCTTCAGCGTCAAAGGCTTCGAGACGATGGCTTCGTACATGGCTATCTGGTTGCTGGAGTAGAAGGGAGGCAGGCCATAGAGCATCTCGTAGAGCACTGCACCCAGAGTCCACCAGTCAACGACCCTCGTGTAGGGCTTCTTGAGCAGAATCTCCGGGGCGAGGTACTCCGGCGTGCCGCAGAAAGTACCCGTCCTGCTCGAGCTGCTGTGGATGCCTTCTTTGCACAGCCCGAAGTCCGTGAGCACGACGTGGCCTTCTTTGTCCAACAGTAGGTTCTCTGGCTTCAGGTCGCGGTAGACGATCTCCTGACGTCAGGATAAATTGAGATTGTTAGTGTGAAATACTCAATTCAGCTCGTTTTTTAGTACGATAGATGGGTTTTGCTGTCCGCACTTACAAATTACTCTTTATCGTACGATTTTAACTTTTTTAATATAAGATATCTTTGCATTTATAATCTTGAACTTCCCCTACGTACACTCAAGGAACACGTTTTTCTAAAAGTCCATGTCAAAAAAGAACACTTCAAACCGCCTTGCTCTAGCGCTAATTTTGCATCTCACACTGACGAAAACACTGGACAACCACGAGCGACTTATTGCACCGCAACAGGAGGCTACCACACAGACCTGCAGCAGCGTCGGCAGATGCCGTACCAAAAGATACACCTCAATACCGTACCTTACCGTACCAAAAGGTACATCTCAATCCCGTACCTTGCCGTACCAAAAGGTACACCTCAATACCGTACCTTCGTGTGCATGTACGACAACGCGCAGCAGATTTCAGCTGCGTAGAACATGGCCCTCGGTTCTAAGAACACGCGTTCGCGTTGTAGGTGGAAGAACAGCTGTCGAGAACAAAGAAAAAGGTTTGAAAAATGTCTATTTCAGTTGTGTAGCAGTTTTACAGTTCGTGTAACTATTTTATAGCTCGTGTAACACTTTTATAGCTCGTGTAACAGTTTTATAGCTCGTGAACCAGTGTTATAGCTCCTGTAACACTTTTATAGCTCGTGTAACAGTTTTATAGCTCGTGTAGCACTTTTATAGTTCGTGTAACAGGTTTATAGCTCGTGTAGCACTTTTGTAGCTCGTGTAACAGTTTTATAGTTCGTGTAACAGTTTTATAGCTCGTGTAACAGTATTATAGTTCGTGTAACACTTTTATAGGTCGTGTATCACTTTTATAGCTCCTGTAATACTTTTATAGTTCGTGTAGCAGCTTATAGCTCGCGTAACACTTTTATAGCTCGTGTAATAGTTTTATAGCTCGTGTAACAGTTTTATAGTTCGTATAGCCCTTTTATAGCTCGGGTAACACTTTTATAGCTCGTGCAACAAAATCGTAAAGTACAAAGTGTGTAACTCAAGGAAGGGTTTCGCTCCCTCTGGAATTCTTCTAGCGAGTTCTTGTAAATTTTAAGTTGAACCTTCGATTAAGTAATGGAAATAGTTCCTCATTTTAGTGAAAAAAAAGAATTGTTAAAATTCTTTTCGCATTCTCTTCATATTATTAAAAGGGTATGAGAAACATCATAAAATACAAATATTCTTCCCCCTAACTTAATGTTATCATCGTTCCCTCTATTATAATAATAACCGTCGTGTAGTTCGTATTTCGTAAACATACGTTGATAAGGAATTTAATTTCAAATTTCCTCTGAGAATTAATGTTTAAAAAAGCACCGAGCTTTCGATCAATGTCACGTTGTCTTCATCCAGGGGAAACAAAATAACCAAAAGCAGATTACGTCTCAGGACCTATGACTTCAAACCTCGTATTACATATACGAACGCACAAATTAATTTATAATTTTTCTTATTGTTTGAAAATACTGGGGCAGAACATCCAAAGACTGATTCAAGCATTTTCGTTCGTTTAGACTCAAACACTTTCGAGCTCTTGTGTTGCTTTGATGGTCCAGAACAGGCGGTTGTCCCATTGCATGGTATAGCGGGTCACGGCCATACCCTGGAATTTTTTTTACAAACTGTCTCTTTGGTTGATGGCTCGTTCGTGTTTCGAAGACTTTATATGATACATATATATATAAACTTTCGCTCTCATACAGGATGGCTCAAAAGTGAGGTACCTCTCTCTGGTATCGGTACCTCTGATACGTTAACAAATGTTTAGGACACACTTTTATGAAAGGGCCACCCTGTATATACATCCATATCTGTTTGTCCGTAACACTTTTCACGCGTCTCCATAGAGAACATTATTCCAAGAGGAGCTGATATGCTGCAGTGTTGTAGGTAGGATGCTGAAAATCGTGTCTTAAATTAATGCAGTCTGATTTCATGGTATTTTCTACGGTAGAGTGAAGCTTAAGCTGATTCCTAACATTCACCACAGAATTCAATTTTGGTCACCGAAAGAATAGTTCAATTTGAAGTATCATTAACACTAATTAGTTGCTGAAAGCGTCATTGTTCACTTCAAAGATGATTTGTTCATGGTCTGTATCAATTTGTCTGATGGCTGCATCGATTCACTGCAGGTTATCGACGATCTATTCAAGACCTGCTTCTATATACTTTGCATCCTATGGCAATGGACATCGATGAGAATCGATCAATTGCATGTTAATTTTTCTATTCTACTCGTAGATCTCCGGTCTGTGTCTATTTGAAGTTTGAATTGCGACTGCGAGTTGCCAGACTTCCCGCCATCTTTCCTCGCGCTGCAAATCAGCTGAGCAGAACAGAGGCTTTTATCGGGTGCTCGGGCTAGGTCAGGCGGAACGGACGCTAACTTTTTACTTTTCCGATAGTTAAAAATAAATAAAAAATGCATTTGATCCCGTAGCCCTATAAGGCTAGTTTCCCCATTTCCTGATTGAAGTACTAAATAGGGTTAATTTAATATACCAACTGATTCAGGTAAAAACTTTTTTCAGTCCTTCAATAATATCCATCCTTTTTAAACACCACGTAACATTTTCATCAGGGACTTGGAGTTGCAGATGCCTAGAATAATGACAATTACATCTCAAAGCATATCCTTCAAACGGGCTGCAGCCTATTTTACCCTCCCCAGAAGGACATGCTCACCTCTCCTCCATTGACGAAGTCTAGCACAAAGAAAATTTTGTGCCTGGTTGTGAAGGCGTAGTGCAGCTGCACCAGGTAGGGGTGGTGCAGCACCTTGATCAGCACGGACCGCTCGCTGAGGACGTGCTGAGTCTCCTTGCGACGCGAGATGATGCGCTTGCTCAACATCTATTTAAAGCAATAAAACAATTCAAGAACATGCGTTGCAGAAATTATATCATTGTGGTCCAACATAATTAAAAAACGGACACATATGCTCGCAGTAACCATATTCCAACGTGACGTGGAAACAAACGTGAACTTTTCCTCTCAGTCACACTGAAGCCTCGATAAACCTTGTAAATTTAGGTCAATACAAATTGGGCTCTGATGAAAAATTGTTGTTTAGATTTGGAGTAAAGATACTACTGAATTAAAATTTGCCTTCAGTAATAATGCAACGTTTTATTTACAATTTTTCAGCCTTATGGCGTCCAGTGTTCTACTTGTGGAACGATGGACTGAGTATAGTTTAATCCTAAATTTTCAATGCTTCGTTCAAAAAAAGGATGAAAATGCACACAAATGCTCAAAATCTGAGCAACTGCTGACGCAAAATGTCGTTCATTTAAAAAATAAGTTGATCCTTTTAGGGTTAAAAACAACTCTACTGCCGTCTGTGCATCGCTCACACATGAGGCTCGCAGTAATCGAGCGATCGCAGCCCAGAGGCGGGCGGTGTGCGGGAAACCCAAAGATAGGACTAGCGGGCACCAACGAAATCCTTATCGTCGTCAGACATTGCATTTCTATTTATCTATAAATAGATATTAAGCTCAGTGTATTTTCGAAATTTCAGTGCCTTAGTTCACAAACAAAGACAAGAAAAACTTTCTGAAAGTAAAAATGAACATTTTCAAAAATCAAAAAAATTATTTCAGGCTATTTCACTCGCACTTGGAGATGGTTGTAACAAACGCGTCTTATTCTCCAACACAAGAAGTCTATAGCGTCATTAGAGAGACCAGTTCGCAGCTTCATTTTATGCCACCACATTTTCTTTGCAATAAACAGCGCTTAAGCTGCTTCTGGAGCGGATCAAAAATCTATTCTTAACTGAAAAAATCATATATTCCCATTCGAATGCCTGTTTTATTCAAATACGCCTATTTCATGCGAAGGATTATTTCCATTCCCTGCTTGGTAGAAACGCGAGCGCTGGTGCACATGCGGTGCAGGTATGTAGCTTCGTTATGACAAAAGTAGGTCGTGGAGCGGGGAAATATGTAGTAACTTTATCTGTAGGTAGAGGCATGATAACAGCCGTTCAGTACCGTCTAGTTGAACTTTCGAGTCTAGTAAGACATATTCATAGATTTCAGTCTGTGTGTTTGTAATTTAGCTGAGTTTTTATGAGTTGAACATCTGCTAATAGTCATGAGTCATCCCACCACAGCTCCCGCCCTACACTCGTTCACTGAGCGATGTCAGCCAGTATCACTGCGTCTGGTAACACGTGGTAACACGTGCTCTATTTATAAGATACTAGAAAACCCGTGACCCGTTAGGTCAAATAATATTTAAATCATGAATTGCTAATAAATAGGGTAGTGAAATTTTTATTAAGACAACGCTCTTTTAATTATAACATTCATGGTACAACTTGAATTATTTAAAAAATCTTACAATGAGATTTTCAAGAAGACTAAAAATTCTTCGCGATAACTCGACTCTTATAGGCAAACCGTATCCAGAAATATATCCTATGCAGTTAAGTCGGTATCCACAATACAGGATTAAACGAAGAGTATAAATTTCGAATATCTCAGAGCTGACAGACAAACGATTCTGCCCTCTTTCTTATTCACGTATCCACTTTACTAACTTGCCCAACTTAAATTCCTTTCTTTTACATGACATAAGTGTATATTTTCTCTTCTGTGCACGGTTTCAAGCAAGCAAAGCAAACAAGCAAGCAAGCAAACTAGCGAGACGACCAGGGTTTTATAAGTATACAGATTTGTGCTAGAATGAACACAAATCAGACCCACCTTGACAGCGTAGGGCTTGTTGGTGGCGATGTGGCGGGCGAGCAGGACCTGGCCGAAGCTTCCTTTGCCAATCACTCCGAGAAATTTGAAATCGGAGGGCGACATTCTGCAGCGAAACAAATTTTCGTGTCCACGAGAAAAATTTATCGCACCGTTTTAATGTGAACAACTATCCATTTAGAGTAACAATAAGCACTTTGCTTTCTATGCTACTATTCATTTGCGCGCTGCAGGAAATCGATACTACAAAATTCGTGGNTAGACATTCGTGTACGTAGTTTTAAATATCTGTATTTATTTGAGCTGTCATAAAACATTAGTGTTAATGAATATGAACTCACGTCTGCGGAGGACCGTCCAGGTTGTCCAGATTGATTGAGGTGTGTCGTTCGCTGAGGAGAAAAAGAATGTGGAATAGTGTTCATTCTTATCCTGTACTATGAGGAAGTGTAGTGATCATCATTGTCAATATATTATTATACTAAACATATTTTCGATAAACATAGCTTTGGTGCCAAGCTTTACTTGTCTAAGACTAAGGAATAAGTTAGAGCTTAGATTATGTTCAAACCCTCACCGTCTCGCTCTTGCGGCTGTACGAGCTTCAGCTGGAGTGGCAAGGGTGGCAGCTGCGACGATGGTCTCTGCACTATCCCTTCTTTCATCCCCTTCTATCTCAGGGGTGGTGCTCCTTACGTTGTCTCTGTCAATGTCTGATCTTTCAACTGCTTCTGAGGCAGAACTGCTCTTGCTGCCGCTGTGCGACTTCGATGACGCGATTTGGAACGTCGTTTTCGTGCGCATATCCTTTTCTACCTCGAAGTCGTAAGGAGGCGGAGGAGTGGCTGCTGGAAGTGGAGGAGCTAGCAAGAATGATCGTGACAGAGTTGGAGGCGGTGACGGGGACACTTCAGTTGGACAAGGAGTTGTAGTGATCGTTGGAATAGATAATGGGGTTACCGAGCCGTTATTCCGTGCCAACGGCTGGTGGGCATTGATTCTGTTGCTTCTGCGAATATCGAACGACTGAGTGGTGAAGTGAGATGCCCTACTGGTAGCTCGGCTGCGCTGGTCTGTAGTTTGAGTCACTCGGGTGTGTCGGTCCACTATGAGTTGGTCGTGGGACGCTTCGTACGAGAGGTTGATGGTGTTGGTGCTGCTGTCATTGCTGTCCTGGTTGTTGGGACTGCTAGTACTGCTGTCACTTGCGTAGCTGACGCTGTACTCGCCCTCACTGGTGCTCGACGTGCTCGTGTCTGCAGTGGTGCTCGATGAAACTTCTGTAGCGTCGTAGCTCGGCTGAATGTTGACCACCTTGTTGAGCTCGAAGAATTTCAGAGTAAAAGGACTGTAAAGAAATTATTATTTAAAAACAATCAATGACATTGCCAGAATCTATTAGCTGTTTCAAACTCTTGAAAAGTGTAAACACATTTTAAACATTTTTATTTAAATTTAGTAATTAAAAGAACAATTACGTTTGTACAACCAATACCATATATCTATCATGTTTTCTTCATAAACTTGATATGAAGTTTATAAGTTTTAAATCAATTCTGGCAAATCATATTCGTGTGTTAACTTGCTAAGATGGGGAATTTTACGAGGCGAGGAAACAAAAGAAACAGGAATTGTCTCATAAAATTTTATTCACTTATTGTAGCACATTTATAGTCTTATCCCCTTCTAAGTATTCCCCATTTCAAGCAATGCACCAGTCGAGACTAGTTTCCTACTTTTCAAATTAATCTTAGAACTCTTGTAAAGTTATGTTTCTTAATGATAATGTTAAAACTGCCTCACACTCAAAGCAGTGAGAGACATGCGCCAGCTCTCATCGCCTTGAGTGTGAGACGGTTTTTGACCAAGAATGGTGTGACCCCACTTACCCAGCCTCCCTATTCACCTGATCTGGCTCCCTGCGACTTTTTTTGTTCCCCGGATGAAGAAAATCCTCAAACGAAAACGTTTTGCAGGTGTTGAGGAGGTTAAAAAGAAAACGACGAAGTCGTTACAAAATATAACTTCACGATAGTTTCACGACTGCTTTGAAGAGTAGAAAACACGCCTGGACCGGTGTATTGCTTCAAATGGAGAATACTTTGGAGGGGATAAAACTATAAACATGAAGCATTAACTGAGTAAATTCTATAACAGAATTCCGCTTACCTTTGGGTCCCCCCTAGTATGCATAAGAAGTTAAACACAGAAACAACCGTATAATGACAGTAATTTTTGAAGTAAAAATGAAAGTTAGAGGGTTGAGCGCTGGATCTGGAAAGTTCTCAAACAATGCTAAATATATATTTTTTAATAATTACTATTTTACTGGCTGAGGGTTAACAACAAGAAATAAAGTTCAAACGCCTTACTTCAAAAGTTCATGCCCATGAAAATTATTGTCAAATGTTCCTCACGGAACGAAGATTCGGATAAATTTGGATATAAAAAAAAGTTAGTGCGACTAAAAAATACCATTTCCGGATGATTAGAATGTAACCAAACCCAGAATCATAATTCTCAATTGCTCATTAGAGCAGAAAATATGAGGGGGTCGATGAGCACGAGAGAGATTCGTGGAGACAATTGGAGGGGCCACTGAACTGTAGATTAGAGAAAGGTCGGGACCCTGAAGAACGCTCCTTTGATGTTAATCAGAACTGAGAATTACGTAAGGCTCATGAGAACGACATAGAACTAGGAAGGCCGGATGGGGCGGATGAACTGGAGATAAGAAGAATTCCGAGTCCCTGAAGAAAGACGCCCAGGTTTTGATTCGGACCAAAAATCATGGGAGCTTATGAACATTACGACAATTCAAGGTAACCGGATAAGATATGTGAACTGATGATTAGAGAAAGGTCACATCAAGGAAAAATAGTTCCCATTAAACCTGAAAATGTCAGGGGTAACATAAGTTCAACGGTGATGAATTGATACGAAAGGGCTTGAAAATAAGAAGAAATTGAAGTCTTAAGGAATAACTCGCACTCGTTGAGGAGGTGCTGGCGCGTCAGCACGAAGAGGAGGAAGTTGCTGAGCTCCTGCAGGGTGACCTCCACGCCCTCCTGCAGCACGAGGGCCTGCTCTGCGGCAGTCGCCTGAGGGCAAAATAAAATCCCAAGTCGCAGAGTGAACAGCAAACAAGAAAAGTTTCTTCTCTTATGAACAACGCTTTCAAAGTACAGTAAAATTGATTCATTTTCCATCGATAGCAGAAAAAGTCTTGCAAATTCTAAATACCCCGAGTAACTCTTGAGCAAAACTTTAAAGAAAATTTACTCAAAGTCCTGTTTTGAATTACAAAACAACAGCTGCGAAAAAAATTCAAATTCCGCAATAAATTACTTAAAATTGATTTCTTTATGTAATTGTAGCCATCTCTTCAATCTCGCGCCAAAGCCGCGGTAAACTGTTCTCACCTCTTCATGACTTGTCCGAATTCATTGACTTCACGAAGGCTTACCTTCTCCTTGATGATTTTGATGAAATTTTCGAAATCGGACCCCGTTTTGTGCAGCAGCCAACTGTGCCCAAAGGCCTCTACTCGCACCAGCGCCACTGACTGCAAGCACAAGAAAACAGTAATTAATTATATTTATTCAACACAATACCTTGAACATCGTCGCGTCCAGCACTGTCTCTGAGAGTATACGGTATAAGGTATTGAGTTGTCTGTTGCGTGGATTATACTGTACGTAGGTCGGTCGGTCGGTCAGCCAATTTTAATATTAAAAAGACCGGTAATTTTCAACACTATTGTTGGGCGTGGTTCCATGGTTCCATCATCCGTTCGAATTTGAAGAGATTTTCGTGAAAATATGAGCCTCTTTGCGATAGATTACCAAGCATGACATTGAATGGAAGAGAAAATAAAACTAAAAATACTGCATACTCCTGATTGAACGTAAAATTAGCTTTGAGTGTGTGCGTGTGTATGTACTGTATATTGAAGGACGCGTTGCACTGTAACAGCATAACACGTGCGAATCAAAGTCAGTCAATTTACGCATAGGAGAAACATCAAATTACAAACATTCAAAAACCGTGACATCCACACAAAGCAAACATCTCCAGCGACCAAACATACATTCGAAACATCGCTTCGAGCTCCGCCAAAATGAAACCGATTTTTCACGCGCTGTCGAAATTGAAACTCAAGTGTCAGATCGCACGAGACGAAAATTGACAATCTTAGAAATTCCTCGTGCACGTGAAAACGCGAGCTCGGCATGTGAGAAGATTTGGTCAGTGACAAATGCCATCAGCTGCAGCGAGCATGGCCAAAGTCAGCGGCGCTTATCAGGCTCGGTGGAGTGTTTGGCTGTGCCCGTTATCACGTCAGAGGGGGCGGGAGGACACCGTATCCAACATACCGCATGCCTTCACGCGAACTGAAGGTCGGCCTCTGGTATGCTCCCGAGATTAAAATCGACCAGTCCACAAAGACTCTAATATTCCCATGTAATGTAACTCAGGTTATAGGTAGAGGTCTGACACCTCATCGAAGTATCCCTTCCATTAGGTATGTTTTAACTAGTAATTTAAAAACATATATGTGAATATATGCCTCAAACTGTCTGTTTTAGGGACATGTATACGTAAATAAACCAAAGTATAAAAAAGTTAATTACTTTGGGGGTCATTGGATTAGTTATCAGACCCTGAGGTGTGTGACCGTACCCAAGGAAAAGGAGGTGAGTGTCCGACAGAAAACCTGTAGTTCTTTTACTGTGCAAGGAGGTTCAGGGTTGTAGTAACCTGAAAAGAGAATGTCTATGTACCACTACTACATACAACAATGATTAAAATAGTATCCAACAAAATATTTATTGTTAATAATGTGCTTATGCGAGTCAGAATTTATCCACATAGCAACTAAATCGAACCTTTGTCTTTGTCTCAGAGGTTTCTAGCCAAAAGCAAAACCAACGAATGACAATTAAGACGTGACATCGACCTACAAGCCCTGCAGACGCACGCTCTGGCTTTCCTTCGTTGGAAAAAACTGGCTTTACATCCACGATGTAATGCATCTCGGCTGAAGGACAGCAAGAAAGCGTATATCAAAAATATATGAAAACTTTATAGTGCACTGCCGTTCCGGACTGTAGGCCACGTTTTGACAGTACTGTCTAAACATAATTTCGAGATATTCATTTCTATCTAAACATCTTTAAAAATATGGTCAACCAATGACGCCTTAATCTATAGCTTAACGTTCCTTAAATGCTTTTCACGGGGCCTGATAAATTTCAGAATTAAATACCTTATTAATAATGATTCATATCGA
Source organism: Orchestia grillus (assembly GCA_014899125.1). Lineage (NCBI taxonomy): Eukaryota > Metazoa > Arthropoda > Malacostraca > Amphipoda > Talitridae > Orchestia > Orchestia grillus. The sequence goes on from VOMN01008436.1 coordinate 13,706, forward strand.
ATGAGGCTGCTGATTAGTGGAGACCCATAAATTTGTCTGGCACTCATTAGCGCAGGCGTGCGTTCGTGCCTGAAGAATTATGATTTTCATTGATTTTTCCCAGTGCCTGTCAGAGAAAGTCTCTGCATGAAGTTTCTTAGTGAGGAATTGGATGTGATCAAAAGTAATGTTTACTTCCATACGCAGTTTCCTGCTCCAAAATTGGATAATTCCTTCACAGATTGTACACTCAGCATCAGGGAGCCCAGCCAAATACTATAACTGCACTACACGACTAGCACAGGAAACAATACCCGTGCTATGCCATCTATGTAACTGCGCATCTTGATTGAGGAAATAAAAAAGGCATGTAAAGTTGATTTTTTCACTCGATTTAAACTGAGCTGCACTCCATATTTTGGAGATCGACCGCTGCACGATACGCAGAGGCCTCTGAGAGGAATTTTATCGTGCACATTGTGCGTTCGCAAAGGCGGGTTACACCCAGCGAACAGTTTCCAACAAAACCTCGGAGTAAATTGATAGAAACAGCTGCCCACGCAATAATTTAGCAGCGTCCTACATTCGCTGTTATGCAAAACGGTTTGACTTTCCTGTAAAATTTCGATCCTAAAATTTCCCACTCTGTCTGACATAGAAGTTATACCAACTTTCAAGAACCTCGCTGTAGTCCTCGGCTGGAATCACGCTCTGAATTTCTGAGCTAAAACTCGTAACCTTTCCCGCTCAGCTACGTAAATCAGTCTCTGTTCGCATTATTGATAGCTCAGAAAAGTTTAAGTTATGGAATTTGGTGCTTTATCCATGGCAGTCAATTGATCGCCACCGGAGCCTTTTCGGATGCACCTTCGTCCGGTATTTATTGCACGATTAAGTAGTACTCATTAGAAAGTCTGAAGATCTTATCTGATGACAGGTTATTAAACAAAGTTTACATGTTCAGGTCTTATTATTTTATTGGGAAAAAGTATACGTTTCGACTCTTTACCCTAGTTGATGGATAGATTACAAGAGTGTTATTCAATATTAATGAGACTTGATTTCTGAATTAAACAAGTCGCAGAGTTACATAGACAACCGCATATTTCAGGGAAATGGAATCGGTCAGTTTGGCAATGGAACACATATAGATATTTATCATTGAAGCCAGTGATGTGATACAAAATAAGACCATTAAGACTCTTCAGATACACCCACTGTACCTATACAGCAGGGGAACGGACTCTATAAAATACAATCGACAGCACCATGGAAAGTTCTGGAGGCGTGACTCTGTCATTTTCTAAGCCCGCAACTTTACTCTAACTTCTACAAAAAAATTCGCTTTAACGCACTTGCAAATAAACTTTATTCATGGTCATCGGAAACGGGATAATTTACGCTTTGCAAAGCTTATGAAATTTCAACGTTTTTAGGAAAGATAACAGTAAAATTTTGAGCATGAGACTATACATAAGATAATCGCTTAAAACTACATCATTCGAGCCTAGTTGTTAGGCTGCGAGCAGTGAGCATATCACTTCAGGTTTGAAGTTTAATTCTGATCACAGTACTTTATCAATTTTATGGTCCCACTCAAATATACAGGGTGTCCATAAAGTCTTTGCTCTCGATCAGGTCAACAATATAACTGTGTAAGGAATTTTCAATGTTGTATTGATGACTAATTTGTTTTCGATGGTTGTCTAGTTGAAATATGTGCATCGCCCATTCAGCGAAAAGCTTCATGGATACCTTGTACATATGTATCTTATGTACATACATGTTTCCTTCTCAAATAAAATATTTTTATTGCATATATTATGATTATTTAATTATTATTCGTGTAACTCCTTCCGAAACTGTCCATTGAGACCAGGTGTTGCACCAGAACTTATCCCGCACAAAGTCAGTGGGCAACGGAATGAAAGTCGGCACCGTGATGGGGCACGGGTAAGCCATTGAACTCTCCCAATCTTTATATCACCTACAAGGTGTAGCTCCTATCAAAAATTAACAAACCGTTTAACTAAGATCTCTAACTATTGTTCGTTTGAATTGCATGCTTCTTCACCTGCAGCTCTCGTAGACGAGAGAGTGCCGTGATATTTGCACATCTGCCAGGCCAGCTCAAATGACTGAGTAGCCATATCTGCATGACCCACATCACAAGACAGCTGAAGATAGCAGACTTCCATACGTAATTTTAAGATGGTAATCATGCAAATCCCAATTAGGAGTTCTATCGAGACTTTCATATTTTAATTTTATCGCTGTAAGTTTACTAATTGAAAAACCGAATGTTGTATAATTTGTATGTGGCTTATTTCGGAATAAACGATTTTTCTTTCTTTATTTATTTCTACGCATGCTGGCGAATACTTCACCTCCATTTTATGGAGTCGAGTTCGCGAGTACCGAGTACAGAGAGAGCGAGAGAGAGCGAGAGAGAGAGAGAGAGAGAGAGAAAGAGAGCGAGAGAGAGAGGCTAGACGACGTCTGAGGTTAAGAACGCTTCGTCTGGCGTGGAGCGGTAGGCCTACTAGTCATCGTACTCATGGCACAATGTTCCGACTTATAGCACAAGAATTTTTGCTTGAGTCTATTATCAAAGTGAAATAATGTCTAACCACGCCGCGCAGATTGTGTTTGATAATTCGCGAGTTTAACTTGGCCAAATTGTCTGTTATTTCGAGTTTTGCGAATGCCGTTCAATTTTTCAAAAAGTAGAACATAACACCACGAATTACTTTCCTTCTGCAAATTTGAATGGGCACATCTCATTTCAGGTTGACTAAATTATCTCTTTTCAATGCTTGAAGTTATTATATTTAACAAGATAGTCATATTTTTTTCAAGAATCGTAAAGCCTCACCAGCTCTACGCACCAGACCCTCTATAGAGACGCAGTAGCCCGTGATGATAGCGAAACACTGTTCGCCCTACACATTCCTATTGCCCTAAGTCATCGCAGAATAAGAACAGGCATTGCTATCGGAATTTCATGCCAGGCTTTCTGAGCACAATGTTGTGGTGATCACAACACAATATTCGGGGAAAACCCCCGCTGTAGACGTAGATATCGCACAGAGTGACAGCTGTTACCCGTCTTGGGAGGTCTCCGAAGTAGTTCTCAACAGCATATAATTAGAACTCTTATCTTCTAGAATACTCCACTGGTAATCTCGTTTACCATGTTTCTAAATGATTGAGTTGAATTGATTTATTTTTGTACATGGGCGGATTTGTAGCATATCGGAATTATATCTACTTCAGAATTTTCAGCTTTGAAGTTACAATCGAGTCAAATATTGAGGACTGCATCATCGTCGCTCAACATTAATTTCGCTGAGATTGCAGTGAATTTATCAAAATTTTCGGTTTTCAATTTTGCTCAACCGTTAATTGAAGAATGTGTTCTCCTTGGTTTTCTCAAAATTAAACTTGATAGATAAATCTGAAGCTTTTGAAACTCCCATGAAAGATATAAGCCTGGAGATATGAGAGTTTCTTCAAGTCCCCTCTAAACTTAAGCCAGCTTGAACTGCATAAATTTAACAGCATATTCAGTTTCTAGTTCATACTCTTCGCATTACTCGGTATCCATTTTGTTTTTAAGCTCACAGAAAAACTTTACGATTTCAGTGGCTATACAGCTTGTACCTCACACCTAAACGGTACGCATACTTTCAGTATAACGAGTATGTGCGCGCAAAAGGCGTGGAAGCAATATTCATAAAGTATAAGTTTAGGAAATTTATTGACAAAGCGGAACCATCCGCGGATGCCATCTTTTTGAGTCTCGCAGGCTCCTCAGAATTAAGGTTCATGCTAGTATCCTGCTCCAGCTCTCTCACGCAGTAACCCACCGGCATCATCCCAATATATCAGCTGCCATCTGTAAATTAACCTAAAAAGGACGAACTTTTTTTTAAGCGCGAAAGAAATATTGTGGAAGCAGTCATTCACATTTTTGGACGTGGTGTGCATGTTCACCCTAGTTTTGAACGAAACAATAAGAACTAAAGACTAAACTGTGTTATGTCTAATGCTCAGATTTTTTGACAGTGGTCCTTGTAGAGTTAAAGCCTGCCCCTGATAACGAACGAGATGCAGCGTTTGATCCGACGCTCTGTTCTTAGTCGGCTTAATTTAATTGAATGGAAATTCGTTCAGATTGTACATAAACCCAGGTACTTACATACTCTCACATCAGGGTTTTACCGATATATATGGGAAAGATATGATTCACAGAAGGATAGGGTTATTATTTCTCACGCTACTGATATTGTACTTATATTAACATGAAAGTGTTAGGCCTCAAGGTGACAGGATTTTGAGATTGTCAGCCCTAAATAGTTTCGAATCTCTATCCGAGTTTCGAAGATATAGACTGCTGGACTTGTCTAACCTCTCCTTCACTGCTGGACGAATGTAAGAGGAGGTACTTTAACCTCTCCTTCACTGCTGGACGACAGCAAGAGAAGGTACGTTTTCCAGTTCCATTTCAAGTCGAACGAGAATTGAACACAGAGAACAAAGGTGTTCAACAGGTACCTCTCCAAGTTGTTTTAAATTAAGCGAGACTTTAACAAAGATAACGAGGTATTCAAAAGGCTTTCGAAATGCAACAAATTGATACGGTCAATACTTAGTGTTAAGTTTTGAGACTGCGCAAATCATCCGGGAGTTAATCATAAACATGGCAAGATTCCTTTTCCTTTTGATTCTAATGTTTCCTTTACCTCAAATAATAAATATGTTGCTGGTTAGTATTTTTGGAAAATTTCCCGGCTCCTTTGAAACTTCAACAAAATTCTCATTCGTTTTCATCTTAAAAATCAAGAGAAGTAGCAAATTTGAAAATTGTTCTAAATATCTTTGTGTGTTACAACCTTCACAAAACTAATATTTCAACCGCAAAATACAGTACGAACTACTGACTTATTCTACGGGGGAATATTGACAATTAATATTTACAAGAATTCTATTACCCTGACAGTTAAGTTACCAAGTACTTCTGCCAGCCTAAATGCAAATGGCAAATAAAATAAACTGATTTTGTGGAAAACAGATGTCAATAGACCATGTTGTTCCATCAGAAGTAGCTAGTTTCAGTGGAAGCAAATGTACTGCACAAATGTAACCCTTCTCCATCAGGGTGACCATTAATGAGGACCTGACAACCTGAAGCTATGAAACACATAAGTACTTGTAATTACAGGTACCATATTCAAATTACCAATATAGGAAACCCCATTAGTTTCTGTCTTACGATGTAAAAAATGTTACGGTAACTCATATTAGAAAGTGTTTCATGCAAATTACGTTAGCTTGATGTGACATTCTAGTCTGAGGTCAGGTCGGCCAAAGGCTATAACTCGCTTCTAATCTGAGGGTCCCACTGCAATCTGATAAGATTGTTGACAATCATCTCCGTATAAATTTAGCCTGCCCTCCGACCTGCCAAATTTGTTAGTTATCTTTCATTAAGACAAAAATTTTACCTTCTCTCTCATCTGTTGAGTTGTTGAATATAATCCTGATGAATATTTTGCATCAAAAATAAAAGCAAAGCGAGAATTTCAACCTATAGTGTATTCATATTTTGAAGTGTTGAGATTGTGAGATTACAATAGCCGTCTATACCCCAGAACACAAATTTAATCATGCAATTCAGAAGACACCTTCCAGAGCCTGGCATTTGGTAAAAAGCTGTTCAAACGACACAACGGAGATTGATTCCCAGAGTTTGATTTTACTTAATTAACTTAGCCAAGTACTCACTGCGGTGTACTTGTCCGCCCTGTGTCCGAGGCTGACTGTGGTCGCGATGGAGTAGCTTCTCGCCGGGCCGTTTTGGTTGACATCGGCGGAGTCGGTGCTGGCGACCCCAATTACAGTCGCTCTAATTTGCCCAGGCGTAAAGGAGGCTTCGAAAGCTTCATTATCAACGCCGAGGGACCTGACGCTCAGGTCTCGTTGGGACGGTAGACTCCTGATTTCCGTAGATCTCCTGCTATTCTGGCTAGAACTCGTGTTATTGGCGTGGTTACTGTGGACCCTGGCCAGTGCAGGGTGGCCGGGAGCTCTGGGTCCAGGTCTACGTCGCGTTCTGTTGATAGGAGGTGGACTGCGGGTCTCTCCATAGTACGCTGGATTGTCTCTGCCTCTGGCTTCACTTGTCTGTTGGTAAGGTAATGGAGGTCTGCCCTTCTGGTGGTAGTTGTTATAAATCCTCTGGCCGGTGCCTTTTCCTCCCAGAAGGTCTCGACCGTGAGGAGGTTGCCGCGCGTTGTGAAAGTTTGACGCTGCCCCACGTCTGCCTGGATCGGGGTACCAGTCGCAGCAGCAAGCGTTGCCCATAATATTACTCCTCAGAATTTTGTAATGGTTATTTCAGTCAACCAATGGGCTGATACAGTCAGTACTATCTCACACCATTGCACTTGAACAAAAATGAAATTTTGAGGACTTCGCTTTAAAGCTATAAAATATGGCTGATAAATAAGACAGAAGCAGTATATGAATCCATATCTGAAAATTTATTATATGAATCATTATTTTAGCTACGCCTTTCTAAAGCTCATTTGATTGTGTGAACATTTAAGCCATGCGAATACAGTACTTTCAACTTTACTCCACAATAATTTAAACATCCGATTATTCACAATTTTCGAAAGAATAAATATGTATTTTAGAATGTGTTCACGAGTATTTTTGTCATCCAACAAAATTGAACATCATGGAAAAGTTACTGTATCTGTTCAAGTCCTGTGAATTTGATACAGTTTTTCGAGGATGAAATAACTTTTTATTTAAAATCTTCTTATCGATAAGCTGAAAATTCAAGTAAAAATATGTACTTACTAGCCCAATCATCGACCGATTGGAATTTAAATAGGGAGTATTCAATATAAATAAACTACTCAATGAGGCTTTAGAATAAGAGCACAAGGTATGAATCAAATAATGGAAGTTATACGCATTGCAACAAAATTTGATGTTCAAAAGAGAAATTTTGTGTTGAGAGCACGAAAACTTTAACTGTTATTCGGCAATGCCATTTTTTATTTAAGGATGGAAACTTGGAGAAATACTGGAGAGTAAAGAGATGTTAGCACTAATATGATTTGTGTTCCCAGGGAGACAATGTTAGGTTACCTCAGCTCTAACTAGGCCTGTGGGACTTCTATCTTTCGTGCCCAGTTTTCTTCTTTCCTCTCCCATGCTTCTCGCTTATGTTTCTTTATATTTTCTTCCTCTATTTTTTAACCTACTGTTCCAATGCGCACGGGATCTTGTGTGAAAACTCGTCTGAGCATAGACTCCACGTTTTCTTAAGTCCATATCAAACATTCCCTTCCTTTTGCTTCGTCGAAATCGCATTCCATGAGGCTAGGAAACTTTAAACTAAATAATAATCCTACTAATGTGATTTTGTAGCTACGCCCAGCTTGCAGGTCTCGAGATAAATAAATAGAGGCTGAGCAAAGTCTGGCAAAAGGAGAATGTGGGGCAGCCCGAGCGGAGCCACAAGTTTTATGCGAAGTATCAATAGACGCTTTGACAAGAGCTGTCGGCATGGGGGCTTGACCTCAGTTGTCTCTTACTAATACGTCAGTGAAAAGGTACTTTGGTTGAAAAGATAAATGAAGCACATAGTTGATGAGCAAAGCTGGTGACTTGGTGTTACGATCTCCTCCTATGTCGACAATGATCTGAAGTCATGGGATGTGAAGTCGTCAACAACATTCCCTGCATGCTGACAATGTTGTATAGCCAGGGTATATGAAGTTGTAAACAACATCCAACGGTATTAGAGATTATGCCAAGCTCACGCGTCGTGTTGAGTCTTCTGTACCAGAGACTGCACCTTCTGCAGTGTGCATTTATTCACCCTTCCCAGTTTGGTGTATGAGGATATGAAGTAACAGTAGAAACTTGGAAGTAATTTAGCAAAAGCGACACAAACCTCTCCTGTAATGGGCTTTGATTCTCACTTTACAAAATCTCATAACCCAAGAATGATAATTTATAATCATTTGAAAATTCACTCCTCAGCACTAACTAACGTCGAGCATTTCGATAAAATTCACTCCTCAGCACTAACTAACATCGATCACTTGAGTAACTAACTCCTCCCGTGATCTCGTTTAACGCGCGTTCACATGACTGTGTGAACAAGGCAATAACATTTTGAGATCAACTCTTTGCGATTCAGGGCTGAAATTGAGTACGTCTAGTCTGATAAAATGCATCACCCCACGCCAGTGGTGCCGTTCCCTGCGCAACAGTCTGTCTCCAAGTTTTTCTGATAACATTCATGAAGCGAAGTGATGATAGAGTACAATGTATAGAGGGAAATACGCCCTATCTTAGACGCAGAAAAACTCAGGTGTTAGAAAACTGGGCCCACAAATGGCGACATTCATCTTACCACGTGCCAAAGTCAGTTCAGTGCGTGTCTGTTTACGCACGTATCTTGTTTCTTCGAAAATCAAGAAAGATACAAACGTTGTTACTGTTTCTCTACGATCATCCTTTTGATTTTCTGAAAATCTATCGTAAATTAAATTCAAAAATTTAATTTACCGTATACGGTGCTGTTGGTTACGTAATATGGAGAGTTTAACCTCTTGACTTGTGAGGCAGGGGAGCAAATTCTCGCAAATGAAAGAGGAAATAATATGCTCGCGTTGCGTCACAGACATGCAAGTCTACCAAATTATGAGCACAAATCAAGTGTCATTTCTGTCACCAAAATGGCGACAACTGTAGTTAAACAGAACTGCTCCATTGTTGGAGTTTAAGGATTACAACGATGCCAGACATACCTGTATTCCACGTTAAGTAGCTTTCGCTATTTCTGTCGTAACGCGGACATTAACAAAATGATGCGACCGAACCTCCGTGAAGTCATGTGTATCGAAGCAACCAGTCAACTTTTCGAGAACCGCCGCTTCAAATGCAACGAACAAGGAGGATACTAAAATTA
>VOMN01008437.1:0-27856 GCA_014899125.1 Orchestia grillus
GACTACTTTTTGAGGTGCCACAGCGAACCGATGGTCCTCTGGGGACAAGTAAGTAAAATTCCCTTGATAAATTCCCTGGGGACGTAAATCAATAGACAAAACGTCCCAATCCACTCCAGAAATTAAGATGGGCTAATAATCTCCGTGGGGATGCACAGGATTCTTAAACTTCACTTGGGGGAAGCCTGGTTATGAAAAGAAATAATTAATTCCTTTAATTTTCAAAAAAGTTTAGAAATCTGTCAGCCTATCGTGTTTAACTAAGTCAAGAATTTCCTTTTTGAGCATGGACTGAGGTGATTCCGTTAAAAATTGCTACCATGCAGATTTTCGCTGGACGTTACCGACAAAGTGAAATCTTCATCAGGTTGGAGACGGCTACCTGGACCACGCGTGGTGGGGCAGGCCCGAGGAGATGCCCATGGAGAGACCATCCTGGAAAATCGACACTGAAGCTCCAGGTGAGTTACCTCGTAATGTCAACATCGGAGTCTCAGCGAGTAACAGCTTCAGTCAACTCATTGGAGTTAAGAAACACTCGTACACTGCGTTTCAAAATAATTTGCTCATCAGCTTTTGGTGTTAACGCAAATACTTTTTCAATAAAATCTCTGAAACCTAATGCTATGGATGGAGATACTGTTTTATGGGCAGTAGACACGATGGGCGCTGTAATGTCCAAAGTGCGGTCAGTTTGGTGCGTTGTTGAAGTAATCACAGCGCCACTTTATAGAAAAATATTCCTAAGCATTTTGAAGTAGTACCATTCATTGAAGAAATTAAAAAAATTATGCTTTTACACATCTTCATCTAAAAAAATAAGAACACAATTTCAAACAATAGCATTTAACTGTATTGCACAGTTAGTACTTAACAGCACAGCCATTCTCAAAAATCAACCAAAATAGCCATTGATGAAATCTTTTTATTGATATCACCTAAAAAAATTTCCTGCTGCATTCTTGATGGCACTCGGTTATCTTTATAATTAGTGTATACATTGCCTCCAGCGACTTAAAACTTGCTGCTTAGGATGTTCCATTAGTTTTCTATCGGATTTAAATTTAGAGAACAAGTTGGCCTCTCCATAATCTTGCCACGTCTAGTGAAGACATTGTTCAAATAAAGGGCAGTAAGCCTCTCCATAATCTTGCCATGTCTAGTGAAGACATTATTCAAATAAAGGGCAGTAAGCCTCCACATAATTTGTCATGGCTAGTGAAGACATTGTTCAAATAAAGGGCAGTAAGCCTTTCCATAATCTTACCAAGACTAGTGAAGCCATTGTTCAAATAAGCCTCGCTGCGTATGATGGAGCATCATTATACACGAGAACAATATAGTTTAGGATTTTAGGATTAAAAGATTTTAGACATAAGGAATGGAAAAAGTTCTGGTATGGGGATATTTGCTGGTTCATGTACTAAAATATACATAAAACGGAATTTAAAAACTGTTTATTATGAAATGTTTGCGGCCTAAGGAACATGAATAAATTATGATTGCATTGACACGATTAGGAAATTACAATGATATTGAATTGACTAACAGGGGAATTTATGAGAGTTGAAATTAATCATTGAATTGTGACAAATTACACTGCACAGATTGAACCGGATCGCCTAGAGTTGAGAGGTCGCTTCAAACCTCTCACACACATGCAAGAGCCCTTTTGACTACCGCAGAGGAGAATAAGACACACATAAATTTAAATATACTCACTATTTATCGTTATGTTACGGGCAATCAAAGAACAAATTCAAGGGGAAAACACATAAACCCAAAATGTGCTCAGCGAGAAATGCACGAATTATTAGTACAAATAATATGTTTGGTTACATTACTGTTACAGTGAAGTCTCAAAGCATAATTCGGTAAGGAAATAAAATACCGTCGGTAATACATTCACACAGCAAAAAATATATCCTCCACCATCTACCGAACTACGCTACTGCCTTAATTGTATCACATGACTATTTAACGCGCTTCTGAATTAATTACGAAATTTCTCTACTTCACTCGAAATTTTCTAAATTTTCATTCACTCGAAATTTACCTCACACCAACGCACTTCACACCAAACATGGGTAGTGTTGTGTGCGGGAAACTAATATTTAATGTATTTATATTATGTTACAATCAGTCAGATGTAGTTTCGACGGTTGGCGCTCACTGAATTATTATAGACACACTTCAGCATTGAAACAGCAGGTTTCTACTCGAACGATGCAGAAATTCGGTTTCTTCTGTAATACGATGACTTCATTGCTGCTACCAGTACTTAATCTTTTCAAGACGGGGACCTTTTCACCTTCTAAAAAGAACAGCCATGCGGGAAATATGCTTGTGATCCCGGCGGCAGTACTCGAAGATGATCGTTAATGCCGATGATGCACATCGGTTAAAAATAATTGATGTTGGCTTGTGTATTCTGCGCCGCGCTATCGGTAGTTGATTGCGGCAATCTCGGGAGACATGTATGGACTCCATGGCGTGGTAATTTCGAAGAATTCATCACTTCGAATCAACCACTGTATGAATTTTTAATTAGGTTGATGTGCAGATTACTTCTTTATGGTTCTGTTGTTACAGCCTGCAAATGATGTGCTTACGAACGATAAAGGAATTTTATACCAGACGTCGGACATGTAGAATTGAATATCATGTTTAGTCGCAATGAAACACTCGTTCCAAATGACAATATCTGAAATTTCGCATTTGTCTCCCGAGAATAAGGTCCAAAAATTACCTCAGTTGTTACCCGAGGACAAGTTCGAAAATGTCACAAAATTCCGGACCAGCCGCCCGCAAGGGCACCCTGGGCCCAACACCCAACTCTCTGGATTCTATCTCAAAATTTTCCACTTGGAAATAGCCACGCCCATGTATGTGTAGGTCGCTATCCTATTCGTAAATTCAAGCCTACTTGTCCTAAAATCTACTTCTACGCCATGCCCCGTTTAACCATCTACACTAATCGTGATTACATAACACGTTAGACCACTCCTAAAACTTGGACGAATACTTTTCAGCCTCTCCCGAATAATGTTTTCTGCCTGGCAATAAGCACTTGTCCCGCGTTTCTAGTCTAGTCCTGCTTGAGCCCAAAAAATTCCCATTAAAAGTGTCAACCAACTTCCCTTCTCTTTAGGGTTATTCAATACGTCCGTGGCTATGCACTTAACTGGAAAATTCTTCACTGTCCAAGTTTTGCTGCAAAAACCGAACATTGAGTTTCCTTAGCTAATACGCTACATAATTTCTACCCTTAAAAGTTTGGTAAAGTTTGCCCGTGAAGTTTCAAAGTTGCTTCTAAATTGTTTCGAACATTTCTAAATTTTCTTGCCAAAGTTCGCTGATAGAAGGGCTATCAAAGTACGATGACTGACCACTGACACTCTAGGAAAATATTCTTAGCTCTTTTCTAATGTTACCACGTGGGCATTATAAGCACAGTAACCGGAAAATCAAACGAAAAACTGATACCAAAGCACTTACCAATCTTATTCATACGTCCTAAGCATACTGGCATCATCTCAAGGTGCATTCACGACTTGCTATGCGTCGGCCAGTGATGTTATGATGAAGATCACTACTTTAGAACGTATGTAGCCAATCACGGCACCTAGCTGTACCGGTACTAGCGTCCCACAGTTAATGTATTTTGGACGTCTTTAAAATGCATACACAATCACTGCCACTTCGACATGAAAATATGCACTCGATTTATATGTTCAAGCAAGCTAATCCTTCTTCAAGAATCTCATTATTTCAGATGTAATAAATCTCCCGCTGGATGTAGGAAATAAAATCAGGCCTGATAAGGGGCAACGAAACTAAGATGGCGATTACAAGCAATAGCTTCAGCTGCTTCTCACCTGCATTGCATTTCTGCTCAGCCAATTCACAAAATAGGATGGTAACCCCGCATGCTTGTGGCTACTATAGAGAAAGTAAATGTTTTTATCTCCTCTCAGGGTCTGAATTGGCCGGAGAAACAGCTGCCGGTTTTGCCGCCGCTTCGCTTGTGTTCCAAGTACGTATAACTTAGACTAAACTCCCCACAAAAATGTTGAAATATTTCTACTATGGAGTTTGCGCAACTGAAATCAGATTATATTTTATTTGTAAATTTATTAGCAAACTGAGCATTTGAAAAGATTGCCTATTGAATTCAAATTGCTTATCAACGACGAACAAAACGGTGAATTATTCTGATTTTGTAGCAAATGAAGATTGAAGGGTACATTTCATAAATGGCTGAATTTTAACAAGGCATTTACCAATATTTTGATATATGTTTCATATGTTAGGGACAAATAGGTTTAGGTTTAACACTCTCCATGAACTTTCATGTAGTAAAATAGTGAACGAGTGGCCCGTTTAATGCCCTTTAAAACATGCTGCCACGAGTGGGTTGCTGCCGCGACTTGTTGATATCAACGATTCCATGCGAATTCAGACTCTGATTAACAAGTTGACTCCTAAGTGGGTCATAAATGGTACACGCGATCATCAAACCTAATCTAATGTAACCAAAGCATTATCATGTATAAATACAAATTTTTGAGTTTTCATCAAATTTGTGTACATCAATCGAATAAGCTAGTTCTGATTAGAAGGAAAATTAATANTAATTTTACCTGTGTGGAGAATCGGAGTCAACGTGTTAAATAAAGCGGGTGTGCCAACTCAGGATTCGGACCCGGCGTTCGCAGCAGACCTGGTCACCAGAGCGCGTCAGTTGTTCGACTTCGCGGACCAGTACCGGGAGATGTACCATGTGTCCATCCCCAACGCCGAGGATTTCTACAAGTGAGGCTCTGGGGAATTCTTTTGTGGATCATTGCTTTGTAATATGATATATAGAGGAGAGATTTTTAAGAAATCTAAGCGATAATTTTTTCAATTAGCTGCCACTCTAATCTAAAGAGAAAATGACGCTGTTTATACAGTCTCATTAGGGAAATAATAAATGCAGCGTGCATGATCAACCACATTTTATTCTTAACGCTGTTATGAGGGCAAAATCTTATTAAATTTATTTAGTGTACGTGAGAACTAGTGAACCTCGCACGAACATCTTAAGTTTTCTGCAGATTGGGTTCATGTTACCACTTCTGAGCTCAATTTGAAATCTTTTCTCAGGTGATTTTGGACTCTATTAATTTTTGGCGCTTTGTAGATTGTGTTTTTTATTGTGCTGCACTGAAAACGATGCATAGAAAATGAACCATAGCATTAGTTGAAGAGTTATTGAACTAATAAAATTCACAGCTAGAACAAAATGCAGAGGAATTGTAATACTATCATTAACAGTAAATGTCTCATCATAAAATTACGAATCACTAACTATTTGCTCGTAGCTGATACGTGGTTTGAAAAGTTTTGTAAAACGTTCTGAGATTTTCGAACTTTCACATGAAATAAAAAATTGGAATGAATTTTAATGTGCTTCCACGCTGGTACAGAGAAAATTTCTTTTACTGTTACTTGCCTAAGAAATAGAAATTCTCATATCAAATCAGAAATACATATACATACGTAAGCTGGGCAAACTTATCCTCTGTAAAAAACGCTTTTCAAAACCATCATTCAAATGTTTCTCTGTCAGATTCAACATTTAACCTGTTAACGGTCACCGCCCAGGAGGCCGATGTTGCATTCACACGGTATGTGTAATCGACAGCGACCGTGTGAATGCAACACCCCGCGGACATCATGTGATGTCAATACCCGTTAACAGGTTAAGTAGAAGGGCAGCGAAACTAGTCATCCCGCACCATCTTGTAACGAGCTGCTAGGAACACGTAAAGAAATCTGTATCATTTCTGTTTGCAGCCAACAATTTTGTGGAAAAAATACGCCTCTACACTCGTAAGTGATCTCGCACCGTAACTGCTTATTCATTTTATGAACATTACAAACGAAAGAGAAAAGTAGAGTACGGGCAGAAATGAAACAAAAGTGAACGAAGGCTTGTGCAGCAAAGCCTGCAAAGCATTTTGTTATTCATTTCAAAAGTAGCGTAATAGAACAAACAATGAAGCGCAAAATATTCCAACGGCTCAGTAAGAATTCTGCGTCCTGTGTGCAAATATGGTAGCCCTCCGTCCACATTGCTTTGTTTTATTTCTACCGTGTTTCTTTTGTGCATGTTGATGTAAGACTGCAGCTGATTTGCAACCAATAATATTTGTAAACATAAAACCTTGTCATCGTGGTACGTTCATATAACGATGTTGCATTGCCGATAAAAAAAAACAGTATTTTGATTGCAAAGCTTTAAAACGTAATTATAGTTTTTTTCTGTACATGAGCTCTGCATTGACTCCATTTTTCCTGACAGAGAATTTTCACCCTTTTTACGACCAAAAGGGTTCCTCATGAGTAACTGGCAGCGGCGACTATTCTGGAAGACAATGAGCTCGGAGGATATTGACACAACTTTTTATAAATGGGCTGACAATGCATGCTGACGTGTTGGCACTTTTTTATGGCTACTATACAGTGTGAAATACTTCGGCATTACCACGTACTTGAATCATGAATGAAAAAAGCTTCTCAATAATTCACACGATGAATCAGTGCACTCAGTCATCGCTGAACTCCAACAACCTGAGTTAAAATTAAGGACCATTGGACCCTTGAACTTAAAAAATCTTGTTCGAGAAATGTATTGAGACAAATTCGTCTTTATATGCCTCAGCCATGAATTTTCGCTAGAGCAATACTCACTGCTTAAATGAAGTGATTCTCATGTTTCCGTGTGAGAAGCTTAAGATCCAGTATAATAAATAGACAAATACGGATAGATCAGCATATATAAATAACTCAATACATGTAAGCAGTAACTATCCAGGTCTTGGAGTGGCTACGGGGACGACCTGGTGTGGTCAGCAAGTTGGCTGTACAAGGTTACGGGCGAACAAGTCTACGCTGACAAAGCCTTGGAGCTGTGGGAGGAGTTTGACACGGCCACCCGAGGCACCGAGGGCTTCGGAAGCGACAACAAAAACGCTGGGGACCAGGTGGGAATGCTCGAATGTTTTGGGCTAGAGCTTTGAGTAGATTCACGCTCTAGATCCAGCTGAAACAATTTCTAGAAGTGCGTCATGTCATTTTATATATCGAATGTGTGTAACTTTCGTCATATGTAAACTTTATCTAAAAAGAGCAAAGACGTGTTCAATTCAAGTTAACAGCAATACGTAGCTATCAGCTTATGAAGGCTACGTTGAATTTTAAACATTTGTAAAGCAAAATTTCTTTGAGCAAAGCATAGTGCAAAATATTTCGTCGTTACTAAATTTCAAGAACACATACAGAAATGCAGAGTCGTTTATGATTCAGGACTGCTTATGTGGCGTAATTTTCACATATTCACGTGTGTATGCTAAAAAGTGTTACTCTGCATTCTGAAAAGATGAAAGTAATTATATTTAATTAATTTGTATTAATATTTAATACGATGAGATTAATGTTCCGATTGCAGACACACTTGATTTGATCGTAATTTTTCAATTTATAATTAAAGAATGCGAAATGATACCGATTTTTACCTGCAACACTACCCGTTTTTTCATAAATTGTTGCCATGCTAGTTTTATTTTGATATTTTCAATTACGTTTATGCTTTAGTTCTGTGTACATGTAAACTGTGGTGAAGAGAATATTGGAAGATTTTTCGTTGTATTTAATTTTTGAGAACATTATGTAATAAACGGTTTTTATCAAGCTCAACTCACAAAATAATACGAACACTTCGTTCTTGTATTACTTAATCTTATATTCTATATTAGTAACGCTCTAGTAGCACTATTTCCAAACTTATGACATGTTAGAGATGATTCAAATCACTGATCCTTTCTTCCTCCGTCTTCTTTGTGAATCCAAAGCAAGAGGTGTGTAAAATGGAAATTAAACTCGTAATTCTACACAAGTATACTTCAGTTTCCTCTCAAAATCAACTTTATTGCACTTTTACAAAAATTATATCGAGTGTCATATGGTCCAAAGTTAGTACTAAAAACAAACAAGAATGACCTACATAATTAAGAATTAGAATTCAGTTATTTTACACCCTTTAAATTCTAGTTGGTAAGTTTTCCTATTTTACATCATCCTCGATACTTAATATATAACTCGAGCAGACTGAATAAATTAATTCCATCGTAAATCTCTTGTACATACATATGTGCTTCTATTATACGAAAATGACGCGTAGTTTTCTAGACCACCTATTTTTACCTAATGCATAATCATACCTCTCCAACTTGATCACGAAGTCATTTCCAGTTCAACTTACCCACTTACTCTTTAACTTCATTTATAATAAAGTTGCTTGTCACTACGAACTTCGTATGAGGCTATAACTCGATCGTAGGTTACCGAACACTTTTGTAATGCATATCGGTTATGTATGAATTCGTTTTTTTTACATTTCCAAGGTACTGTTCGTGGAACTGTTTGGGGACCAACAATACGTGGACATCTTGAACGAGACGATGAGGTCTTACCGCAACATGCCGCATACCCCGGGAGGGATGGTGTACCTCGGCCAGTGGGGATCCCTCGTTGGCGCTACCCACATGGCCTTCATTGCTCTAAAGGTCATACATTATCTCGACTGAATGCGTGGCTATTGTCTATTTACTGATAAAATTTAGATGTCGACAAGGCGTACAAGGCCTGTTTACCGAAGTTCAGTTAAGGCCGATATTGCTGAACAAGGTCGAGTAGTCAGAGCGTCTGTGCGCTAAACATTTCCCCCAAATCCGTGAGTTGACGTCAGCTCCCTAATGTGTGAGGTAGGAGGTATTTGATATTTTAATAAATAAGTCAATAATGTGTGTAGACTGTGAATTAGTGTGAGTGAAATGCTTGGTGTAATGAACGTATTAAGTACTTGTGATGTCATCCTAAATAGTGTCTGGTGAAAAACACGCACGTATTTATGCCCGCTAGGAATAATGCACAATTCTAAACAAGCCCATTCAAAGCAAATAGAAGGAAGTGTTTTAGTCAACGCAGGAATTTGTTAATGTAGGCGTATATGAGTCGGAATAAATATGCGTGTACTCGAAAATATAGATATCATTCATTAGTTGTATCGGTTCCGAGGCCGAAGTATCGGCTACGTAGTGCAAGTGATAGCACCCTTACCTGTGTGCCAAGAGGTTTGAGGCTGGAAACTTCCTCGGAGCGGAGTTCTTTCCTGGGTAAAGGAAGATTAAATGCGGTGTCTTGAAGAGGCATGGGACGCTGAAGTAACTCTGAGGTTTCAGTGATGGAAACAAAATAGTTTATTATTGATAAAAGGCTGATATGGGGCCGCGGAAGATTGATCAGGAGCCGATTAAGGTAGTACATGTCGAATTATTCTAAAGGAAATTTAAGGATTAAGAACCGCTATTTAACATCCAGTGAAAGTGGATATGGCTACCAGAAAATGGCTGCTTTTACGACTAAAACACGGCTAACGGTCTTACCTATGGGGAAATGGAAACTTTCTGAAAATGGCCTTTATTTTTAATTGGGCCTTGACGACTGGGCTTCTATGAGTTCATGCAAACATGCAATCCTTGCTGGCCAACACCCAGACGCTGTCGCCATGTCTGGGGGAGAGAGAAGATGACGCGGTCAGGGTAGAATTTTCACGGGTCCTGGGCTATCCCTAATTATAATTAAATCGAGTTAAAACGTAACGCTTGTTACGTATTACCTAGATTTTTGAAAGTTCATTGGAAAGTTTTTTCCAATAGACGCCTACAGCCGTCCAGGGAGAAAAAAGGAACAAATTTCGTTCAAACTTTATGGGTCACCTTATCATTTATTAACCATTATAGTGCTCTGCCAAATAAATAATTGAGTCTCACCGCTTGCACGCTGGGTCGACTAAAGGGAAGAACTTTCTGTTGTCTGAACACAGTTCTTGAAATGAAAAATGTAACCCTAGTATTCCTTTCTATTAATAAGTAGTTTTGAAGTAGGATGATACACTCACACATTCATTAACGAGTACGTTCGAACTCAGACTGCAGATCTCGGCATAGAGCCAGAGCTGAACAGGGCGTGGGCGCAGCAGCAAATCAACTACGTCCTAGGGTCTTCCGGCCGCTCCTACGTCGTCGGATATGGGGACAACGCACCACAACGACCTCACCACAGGGGCAGGTGAGCAAATGATCGTACTAGCAGATACTGCATTACTTTTTCCCGTGCCATGACCCAGATAGCCCGAGCTAGCACTCCAGTGTTGTATTTGAACATTATTTCGGATGACGATCGGGCTCATTCCTAAGGTTATCACGGGGAATATTCAAAGAATGGTGAGAAATGGAAACCATATATACAGCATTCTTGCATGATTATATAAAATGATGACAAAATCAGTGGGAAACACTTTTATGTACATCAAAATATGGTAATCATTCTGTCTTCTTTAATATCTGAAATGCAATATTATTACATTTCCCGTACTCTCTCAATTTCTAAGGAAACTAGGATAAAACATTACGTCAGCGATACGGTAAATCATTTAAGTACTGCGCCCGAGCCCACTTATAGTTTTTCTATGACACTGAAGAGTCCTCTAATACCAGATCCTGATCTCACAGAGGAAATTCGGCCATGAATTGACCGTAATCTCACCTCTCCTGTCTCATCAGCTCATGCCCCGACCTGCCTGAAGTTTGCGACAGCGGCTGGGCCCTCAACCAGCCGGGCCCCAGCCCCCAGGTGCTCTATGGGGCCATGGTCGGAGGTCCAGATCAGGTGAGACATTGGCTTGCAGATGGTGTTCGAGCTCTGGGTGCTCATGATTAAATAAATAGAGTCACTTTAGTATTATTTCCCTGTTTTCTTTTTCGCTTTGTGTGCTTCAACCCATAGCCAGTTTACTCGCTGTGCAATCAAATCATAAAAAATACACCTGAACCCATCTTATGAGGTCTATGCTAATTATGGGATGAGCAAAAGGAATGTAAATATGTCAGACAGAACAGTATTTATCTGATCATCTCCGGAATGCTAAACTCGTACCAAAGCTCATCAGACTTCGACGTTAAAGTTAAAACCATTTTATTACGGCCTGGCTTAACAACAGTGAAAGAATGGATTTCGAATCTGTAGGAGCTAATGTTTTCTGCCTGTGTTATATTTACTGTAACGTCAATATTGCCGTAAAAGAAAAGAGTCAGTTCCTCACGAAGGTCTGTCAGCCAGGTTGTGGCGTTGCAGGTGCACAGTGCTGCATAGTCACTCACCGCATTTCAATTCGGTAGTGTTTACTAAACGGAGAATTAAAGAATAAGAATTATGAAAACTTGATCGGAAATTAGACCATAAGAAGGCAAAAACGTGTTCTGAATAACAACAAAATTTGATACTGGTAATCACTCCGTTGCTTAAATTTCGTTCTAATACATTTTACAGTGGATAATATAAAATTTTGAATGACATGATATACTATTACATTCGTTCTTACTTTCTATTTTTTGTGTTTTCAATTGGTAGGTTATTTCGCGAAAGAAAATTTAACTGAAAATTTTCATCGTGATGGTTGTTGATGGGTTCATAACTCAGTAGGTTATTACTGATTATTCTTCATCAAACCAGTGAGCATCCAAGACAGCAATGATAAAGTAAAATTTTTGCCATTTCAAGGTTAGTCTTAATACGCTTTGCTATCTTTCATGTATTTTGTGAGACACATCACGACTTTTAAGAGCATTACTCTTCTTATGATGTGTATATAATACGACCGCTGCCAGTAGTGCGATTATTTCTACTTATATTTTATTCGTATTCGGTTTCTTGTGTCAAAGGGTTTTCTGCGTTTACGCCTAAGTAGCTTTCAGGTGAGCAGTCAGAGCGCACAGAGATCAAACGAGACTCCGAGGGGAAAATGAAACTCACTTTTAATCATTTATCACAAATAAATCTAATTATGCAAAGGTGAGTCAGTAAATCATGGTAAGGGAAACAGTGAAAATTCCGTAGATTGAGTAACAGCTTAGTCGTTCAAATGAGCTCACATTAACCAAAGAGCAAACGAGCTGGAAGATTAGATGACTAGTGTTGAACTAATTTTAACTCATAATTTAATTTCCCCAACTCTCCCGCATTTGCGGACTGGAATAACCCACATAAAACAACTCAGATTGACCGACTCAAACGAGCTGCTCCAGGTGGTCTATCGCAGTATTTTAATAGAGATTAACTATTATATCCCAGCTCTCAGTTCGAGCAAGTTCTATCTTCCAGAAAGTTCACGTTCTCGGACTTATGACAAAATAACTAGCCAATTTCGAGTCTATCTTGACGCCCTGCGTCTTCTTCTTAGACCTCGCCCTGCCGCGGATCCCCTCCGACTACCATCTCGATTCCGAGCTTGTTCGTTCTACTATAGTAAGTGGCGGTGTTGCCAAATCATCGAGAACGTTCCCACGCCTGCATCTGAAATTTCCCTCGCTCGATAGTCTGAGCTAGAGATATATTACAGTACTCGCACTTCACACTCGGCGTTGTTATATTAGCCCTGCATGAGCTTGGCTCAAGAATGTAGTTTCCTCTGGTCGGCGCTTGCGGTTACCGCCTACGCTTGGAATGCGCACAGAGTCTCACGCGCCTCTCGCATACCGTCGCACGGCATTGGGTCTAGTTAACCTTGAATACAGCCTGCTACTAACATGTTTCCATATATACAATAAACGTCTAATTTTATACACATGGGTGAAGTTCACACAGTGCCCTTTGGGTCAGTGCACCGTGCAGACCATTGGCCATTGGACACAGTGTCTACATATTTCCTGCTTCAGAACATGCTAGCGGACGAGAGATAATCGTAATTCGCTGCATGACACGACACCAGTTGGTCCACGGCTTTACTCTCAACTGTGCTGGCAACCATTTATGCACCCGAGTTGAACGGGGAATATCAGGTTGACATCATCGCTCACTGAAGCTAAGTGGGATTTCGTGAATTCAGCCCAGTTTAGGGGCTGAGATTTAAACCCGGGAAATGTCAGTTTGAACGCCTATTATGATTACATGACTTCAAATGGCTGCCATTCATCCCTCAGAGCGACGGTTACACGGACGACCGCAACGACTACGTCCACAACGAAGTTGCCGTGGGCTACAACGTGGCCTTCACAGGAGCCCTGGCGGCTCTTATTGGTCTCGAGTCGTAGGGCGGGAGTGTTGGATGGTCTCGAGTCGTAGGGCAGGAGTGTTGGATGGTCTCGAGTCGTAGGGCGGGAGTGTTGGATGGTCTCAAATCATAAGGCGGCAGTGTTGGATGGCCTCGAGTTGTAGGGCGGGAGTGTTGGATGAAGAACGGTTTCTGATCGAGGCCAGTTTAGCTGATGTGCAGTGGGTCCCACGTAGGACATCTCAGGACGATATGAAACGTTTTCATGGTTTTTTAAAATGACTGTTGAGCTGATATACAATAAGTCATATCAACAACAGTCGCTGAAACTACGAAATTTCATTGTAAATTTACAAATCAGGTGCTAACAATCAGTAATTAAAATCAGCTGGGATTTCATATATTTGTACGTCGATGTATTTAAGATACACCGATAGACATACATTCGATACAATCCTTTTCTGAACTCAAAATGAACTGGTCAGCAGAGTTCAGAAGAAAACATCATATGCCATAAACAGTGCAAAAAATGTTTTAATAAACAATTCATTTTTTAGGACCAAACGTAAAATACCGTAACTAAGTAGTGGACAAAATTATATATTCGAATAGATTTCTTGAGCGGGCTGTGTGCTAAGAACACATGGTAATTGAGTCATGGAAATAAAAAACGATCGAATTTCTCCATCCTTTATTATCCTGATTAGGTCTTGCAATCGATAATAAATTTAAAACGCCTGATATATTCGTCAGCGAAGGTTGCGTTGTTAATTCCTAGGATTTTTTTACAAAAATCCATGCAATCCTACGCAGAAATAAATGTATATCATTACTACGTCTATCAATTGATTTCCTCAAGCGAGTCCGAGCAATTTTTAAGAGACAATTATAAAAAGAAGTAACGTTTTAAATATCATCAATTTTAAATTCTTGGTCAGAATCTCTAGAGCCAAATTTTCCCCTCGCGCCTTAGTTGCTTTCCCTATTTCTACAGAAGAGAATATTAATCATCGGTTGCAGCTAGCGAAATATCGTCCAATTTTCTCAAAAACTTCAAAATTAGCATTCGTGCGATATTTGCAGAAATTTGGACCACAAAGAATTTTAAGTGGAGTTTTAGAAAGTGTACATGGATCACACTTTTCTCATCCAATATTAAATGTTTTTTCTTTTCTCGACGTGAATTATACGTTAGATGCACAGCCGTAAATCTTTGCTCTACCATCAAGGCAGCATGACTTCGATCTTCTATGACCTCGTTAAATTTGACGTTTGTTTTCACGATTTGGACGCAACGATTAACCAGAACGTTGTCTGATAAAAGACTGCGTAATTAAGTACGGCCCTTCAGTTACAGCAGTAATTTCTGATTGAATGTTTTTATTTGTCAAGGATTTGCGACAATTCTTCTTTGACGCCAAGTGGTCATACAAAATGCAAAATTTCTAACACGAATGTTGTCTAATTATATGATATACATGAAAGAGTAAAAAATAATAATAAAAATAAGTAAAAGAATCTCAATTGTTCATTAAAAAAGTCCTTTTATCACGTAAAATTTTATGAATGGTGCTCTCTATAGGAGACGTTTTTCTGGAAAGATTTTTTAGAATCTTTTTTTTAACAGTTCGTGGTATTTTCTGGGGCTTAGAAAGTTACAATTAACGCTCGATGAACTCTTTGTATATTCAGCATTTTGTGGGGTACATTTGTGTGAAATTCAGTGTGAGAATCGCGTAGTAGTGGTACTTGAAAATTTTAATTTAAAATGATCGGAAATTTGAGATGATGTTGAAAAAATCTATTTCTTCCGAGAAAAATATTCACTTTATAGGGAAGTATAGTAACGTTTCTTCTTTCATTTTGAACTGTATAAAATAAGCTAAATGAAGATTTCTCAATCTTTTTCAGTTCATCGGTGAAATTGGTAAAATCAACGATCAATCGGTTTCTTGTGCACCATCCTTGTAAAATCAGATAAGCAAAATCGTTTGATGTTCGAGTATGCCTATTGATATTGACTTAAAGAGCTCCTTGTTGATAACATGCTAGCAATGGCTGGCTCAAAAACGAATACCACATCAAGTGGAGTCTATCTAGCTCCTTTTAACGCTTGCGAGTTTCTCCAAAAGCCTTTTGTGCTTCACAGACTTCTGTTTCAATACTCGTATTGTGCATCAACGAGCGTCCGGTGAGCCTGGCTTGTACCGTGTATTCATGGCGGCCGCTCGGCCGTCTACAGTGCTTTCGGTTTCATAACGCAAAGTAATTTTTGGCCAATATTTTCTTGAGCATAAACGTATGATTTCTAGACAAATTGCAAGCTTCAGAACTGTCCAAGCTATTTTTGAATTATATTGTTTTCAGTTGAGTATTCACGTGAAACAACATTTACCATTTTTGATGATTTGTGATTGTATGAAGATCCTAGAAACGTACGGTACCAAACGCCGCTTATTAAAAAACGTCAGAAAAAGGCTTCACAATTTGGAGACTTTGAAACCCGTGTATCTCAGAAACGATGGAAGGGCGAAAAGCTCTGGTACCCATCGCATTGTACTCCTCTGGTACCCATCGCATTGTACCCCTCTTGTACCCATCGCTTTCTACCTCTCTTGTACCCATCGCATTGCACCCCTCTTGTACCCATCGCTTTCTACCTCTCTTGTACCCATCGCATTGTACTTCTCTTGTACCCATTGCATTGAACGGGCTTCAGTACTGTACATAACCTCTGACAGTACTACATAGACCATAATCAAATTCAATAGGCCGCTGTGCTAACCGTAAGCTGTTGTCGCATTGCACCTATGTAAATATCAAGCATCATCTACGTATGTTGTTGCATGTGTGCATGCTCAAGCAATATGTTATAAATGAGTATATCAAATAAGTTATCAAAATAGCACAACTAAAATATGCCTTTGAAGCAACTGTACTCAAGTCTAATTTTTCTTACTAAAATTCATGGAGACAAAAAGCTCTCCACACAACGATCATTTGATTACTTGATCACTTACCCCTGATTTATATTCCCGCCCAGGTTATGTTACTACGAACGCAACTAGAGCATAAAAAACTTTTATTTTTGTGCACGAGTTTATTTTCTCTGAGAATCATTTAAAAAAATCATTGTTGTCGCATTCAATTGAAGTTCATAGATTCTTCAGTTTACTACATTCTTAGGGTCGTTTGAAGCCGTTGTTGTTCAATCAGTTATTATACACCAATGAGCTACGATGATCCATGCGTGTTACTATTGATCCGTTGGTGAAATAACACCACGTGAGCAGAAACCTCTTCCTAATGGTTGATTTGCATAAATTTTCATTAATTTTCAATAAAAAAAATTCTACCAAGCAGTTCAATATGTAGCAGAATATTTCGGCCAAGGTTATGCATTGAATATAATTGATAAAATATTTTCCTTGCATGTACATAATTCTAATCCTAAAATAACTTTCTCTAGTCACAGTACAATATATATACACCATGCAAACTAAATGCATCCCTGTTACCTATACGATTTTGAATTTCCGAATTGTCTAGTCAAGGCGGAAAACTGTTTTTAGATTTTTTGTAACGTTTTCTGATCGAAAAGATATTTTTTGTACCTACACTGTCGCATAAAATTGAAAATTGAGTATCAAAACGAAGCTTAATGAACATTTCAACCCTACAAATTACCAGACGACGATGAAATCCATCTCAGATTTGGTAGTTGAGTAAAGTAGCCTCTTTGGTGGCGGATTTTCATATTAAATTGCTTTCAATCTTAGGGCCGATTTTCAAAACAATTTATATCAAGTCTCCGATATCGAAAAGGTTCCAAAATGATTACGAGTATAACTGGGATAAGTAAAAAGAGAAATACAGGGTGGCTCAAAAGTCACTTCACCATTTAGAACATTTATTACACAATTAATACAGCTATAAAAATACATTACATAAGAAATGAAGAACAGAAAAACTTGAAGTTTCATTCTGGATCGATGATATAGATTTGAGGCGTATTTTTTGATCGAAATTTACACAGTTATCACATCCCAAAAATGCCAAAATACAGCAAGAACTAACGAGTAGAGATAGAGGAAAGTTATTTCTCTTCCAATGGATCATTAGTCGAAGGAAAGAGGGACTTCTTAAGAATATTCAATCCAGAAAGGCCTTCCAAAGATCACATTATTCCAATGATTTCAACATTCAGAGATTTCGGCTCAACAGAAAACAGAGGACGCTTTGGCAGACCGAGATCGGTGCGAAATGCATGTGTATTTCAACATGTTTCATTGAGTGTTGCCCTTGATTTAAAAACGCCCATTAGGCAACGTTCTAGTCCCTAGGAATTTAACGACGATCATTGCAACGCTTCCTAACAAAAGATTTGAAACTGTCTCAATGTAAAATTCAAGTAACACAATTGTTAATGTTTGGATACCATCAACAAAGAAAGGACATCACACGTGTATTTCAACGGCGGACGAATGATGAGACTTTTACCTCACACCTAATCAGGTCTGAGAAGGCCCATTTCCATATCAGTAGACAGGTTAATAAAACAAAACTGCGACTCTGGTGTGACGCTAACACTAGGATAATCCATGAGCTGTCATTTCACGCACAGAAGATTACCGTCTGGTGTGGCATAATGAGTGAAAAAATCATTGATCCAGACTTCTTCGAGTGTGTTGATGATGCAACCGAGATAGTGAAAGGAGAAAACTACTTACAAATTAAACTGAAATATTTACTGCCATCACTGGAAGATTTGGAGATGCAGAATTTGGGATTCCAATAAGATGGAACAACAACACATTCATCAAGAGAAACCAAGGTAATACTGCTTTGGTTTCTCTTTAGTTAGCACTAAGAACTGCGTTTGTACCTATTCGTTTAATTTTACGTTTTGGTGACGTTCCATGGCCAGAACAGTCTCCTGATTTAAACCCTGCAGATTTTTTCCTGTGGGGGTACCTTAAAGGAACGGTTTACGTCAATATACCTAATACTCTATATGAGTAACAACATCATCGAAGAAATCAACAGAATAACTCCAGATATTTTGGAAAACTTATGGGAAGCACTGCACGTAGAATACGTTTGTGTTTAAATAATAATGATAACATATAAAGGAATCATATTTAGATAACAAAACTTCAAGGTTTCCTCTTTCATTTCATATGTAACCTATTTTTATAGCTGTTAGTTATCGCGTAATAAATAATCAAAATGGTGTAGTAACTTCTGCGCCACTCTGTATAACTGGCCGAAAATTATTTTACTTCGATGGTATCGTGAAGTGAGCACAGCTTTTCAATGGAAATAATAAGTTTAATTCTGTTTGTTCACTTTTAAACTTTTTCCTAGTATTCCTGCTCGGGAATTTTTACATTAGCAAGGATTTGATGCTGTATTACAAGACGTATGTAGTTACAAACGCTCCAGTTTAGAAAGATGGTAAACGTTGCAGAAATTGGAATATCCTTACTATGCAAGAAAAATTTACGACTTTTCTTCAACACATTGCTCTGAATTGACCAGTGCCGAACTCTAGCATATTATTTGGTGCTTCGTAGCAACGGGTACAATTTGGCCTCTAGGGTGGAAGAACGTTTCTTATAATTATTCATGTAGGATACCATAAATAAACGTAATTAATGACGAGCTCCTGTCAAATCTGAGATTCAAACTAAACGAATCAATACATAATTGAGATTAATAAAGGTTGTACAACAAGTATGTTAACAGGTCAACTAAGTTATTTGGTAACGACTCAGATAATTTCATAGGTTTTCTGGCCAAACGACATTTTACGGCTGTAAATGAGGCTGAGTTAACAAGCGTGCCCGTCGGCTTGGCAATGTACTTAGCAAGCAGTAAGCAATGCTCTAAAATACATTTGAGAAATGAAATGAAAAGTATGTACAATCTACACAAACAAATTGTTTTTCTATACAAAATTCAGCAAATGATTTCGGAAAATTATTTACACCATCTTTATTTCGGCGTCCAACCAACCTTATGGTAGCAAAGCGCATTCATGAATGGAGACTGAAAAATCAGCATTTTAGTTTAATATTTACGTATGGGAGTCTGCAGGACTACTCTGGGGTGAAGTTGCAGAATACAAACTGAGTGGGCACTGATGTTCCATGACTCACCAGGGTGACGGCCGAGAAAGATTTTTCAAACTGATTCAAAAAGGTCTTATGATAGTCGGGTAGTAGAAGTGATCTGACATTGCGCTTCTACCTAACGATAACAAACCATTGGAAACAAGATGTTTGGGAATCTTCTCCCTCATCGACTACTACACTTATCCATTACTAAAATTATTCTGGTCTTCAATGTGGCGATAAAATGTCTAATATACAGTACTGATTTAAGGGCTGATACGTCGCCCATGAAAGTAACATTAAAAAACATGATTGGTCCCCATATAAGACTTGAAAAAGACACTCAGTCGCCAGAGAATTGTGCAAAATTTCTCGTAGATTGCATCGAAGGTAATGACGAAGATGGCTGTACTGCTTGAGGCACTCTGAAGTGACCTGGCTCTAGCGCTACACGCCGGGAAGAGAAGTGCTGGGTGTCATGGGTAGAGCTGGCGTGGGAGGGACGAACTGGTTGTGAATAAGAGCGAGGATCAACATACCGTTGTTTAGAAACAGACAAATTTACCTGATGACTTCGAGGGTCATCGTGGGCCTCTTCCGTGGAGTCTAGGAGTAGAAATCTTCTTTGAAGGGACTGTGTACTTTGTGGAGTATTTTGAATGGCCCCAACGGCGGAATCCACTACGGAAGGAGGCGGCTTAGCGGCAAGAGGCTGTGCCATGGGCATAGTTCGAGCGCCTCCGTCTATGAACACGTCACGAGTGTACTGTCTGTAGCGATCTAGAAGAGCGTTCAGCTTTCGACGAGCTTCAAGTGTGCTGTCAGCCTTAAACATTTCTTCATCAGTCTCGGTGGACCTCCAACGTTCGTCCAGAGGATTGTCAGACATGATAACCAAGTCCTTAACCGCGGCGCTATCTCTGAAATGCAAATAGAAATTACTATTCAAACTAAACTAGTTATTAATGCGGTATCACGTCGGCAGGAACATAAAGTATTATGATGCAGAATCTGGCACCGTAACAAGAGCCAGGAAAATAAACGGAAAAATGAATGAGACTTATGCCAAGTGAGCACTCTTGTACCAATTGATATATGAGTGCTGCCTGCGCTGAGAGAGGCTTGGCATGACCGGATCGTTGACTAAACCAACTCCCAGGGAGCTCGTTCAAGCGAGTATTCACTGATATCCATTCCCTTTTTGATCTTCTTGTTTTCCATCCAAAGTAAATTCATAAGTTACCTCATCATTTACTGTACGCTTGCTGAGATATAGCACAATTTAAAAGAACTCCCGATTGTTCTTAGGCTAACTTAGTTCATAATTTCATTCGTTAAATATTTCACCAGCGGGCTCTGGCAGCCTGGTCTTCGTGGTATACCGTAACATGTCCTCGAGAGAGGGCTACCGCAGCTACCGCTTGGTGCTGCAGCACTTCAGCTCGACTGAACCTCGGAAGTCGAAACAGAGAACAGAGAACTCGACGCTAGTGACGCTGCAGGTCGTGCGCGTCGTGCTCTGATTTGTACTCCTCTTTATTCTTATGCGATGCCGCCACAACTGGACATTAAGCACTCTCATTAATTCTCATCCTGGGTATTACAGCCTTATGTTTAACCGTCGTATTGGAACATCCAGATGGTCATTTTCCCTTTATCGTACTTGCTATTTCCTTTTGTTCATGCGTATCGAAATTTTATCATACGCATCTTATCAATTGATCTGATAAATGATCTCCTTTCTGCTCATGCCAATTTTTCGCTGTTCAACAACCTCACGTTGAGTGCTGAAAATTTCTAGCCATTTGAGTATTGATGATCGTATTCGATGAGCGAGATGCGCTCGTACACCTGAATGTATATATATAAATATATATGTACATATATATATACATAAAGACGCATTACTAATATGAATAGCACTTAATTTCCAATTCAGCTCTTTCCGACCCCATAGATATATAAAAAACTATGTGTATCTATTTGCGGGTATAAAAATGGTAGCCGCCATTTTTCAGAAAAATAGAAATTAATTACTGAAAGAAAAAATAGAAGAAACCCGCGAGGATCAATACAAAAGAAGATGAAAACAGTATATTCCAAATAAAACCAACTCTTGATATGCGTAACATTAGGTTGTAAATTTATTTTACTTAATTCTTTAGACTTTAGAGGATCGACTGGGATCGTTCAATTTATCATTTCTGACATCTGTACAGAATATCATGATGAATTTTTGTGGCTCACTCAATTGACTGCAGAAAGTAAAACTTCTAACACCATTTTTCCCTAAATCAACATCATTACGAATTCAATTTACTCACGCTTTTTTAGACTTCGGTTCTAAAGCCCAATCGATGCCCGGGATGTTGCCCACTCCTCCGAGAGGCGACCCTCCGTCGGGCGAAACGCGAGTACCGTCGAATACCGAGTGCTGCCCGACGCTATCGCGATCTCTCCAAGACTTGCGCTTCACCTTGGATGAAGATCTTCTTCCACTATTTTTTCCATACAAAATATCTCCGAGGGGGCCTCCGTCTTCCAAGACCAAAGTTCCTCGGTATGGTGGAGTATCAACACGCTTTCTGGTCGGCTGTCTCCGTCTGTTGGATGCTCGATTACTTGTCTCTCTCAACGGTGAGTAAATTGACTTTCGCCCTTTCTCCCAAGATTCGAAAATTTCTCTTTTGTCATGCCGAGTTCTTTCTGATGATTTGCCGAGAATTTCAGCGCTATAGATTGTTTTCATTCCTTTGTCTGTCAAATCTCTGCTGTCATAGATCCACTCAAATTCTGCTGGTTCGGATATTTTTTCGTACGAACTTCCAAAAAGTCCTGCACTATCAACTATCGGTAAAGCTTTTACGATTTCTTTTGATCTCAAACGAACAAAACGAGGCGAATCACTTTCTTTGCTGTACTTCCAGTCGATTTTCTCCGAGGTCCTGCCAGCGTCGAAGTCATCATAGAAATATGGATCATCGTCGACGAGTCTACGGTGGTTATAGCCTCCCCCTCCTCCTCCTCCGCCGTGCTTGTGAGGCTTGTGTGATGTTCCTCGGTGTAGTCGAACTCTGGTGCCTTTTTTGACTTTTCCTCTAACCGTTTTCTGCCTGGAAATTTTACCTTTCGCTGAGTGCGACCCATATCCACCCTTATTATCGCCATGAGGTAGCGAAATGATTATTGGGTTTGTATGATATCCTTGAGAATATCCGTATCCTCCATCATGGTAGTCGTAATCGTAATCGTAATCTTTTTTCTTACCATAATGGTAGTGGGACGCTATTAAAATAGCAATCACGCCTCCCAAACCAAAGAGGGCACCCGTGGTAAGGGTTGCCAATATGGGCAGAGCAGCGAGATAGGCGCTGGAGATGCTCGGCAAATGGGTGTAGTTCAGAGAGTTCTGGAAAACAAAAATACAAGTCGTCGTTTCAAGCGCAATATGGTACGAAAAAATATGCTAATGCTATGTTTTCAATGGCTTGAGTGAGTGGTAGTTAACGTTTTGTATGTATCCGTAAGTGTAAGTCGCAGAACACTTTCAGAGAAGTCATTTGAGCTCTAAATTTAATCAAGAAATAAAATTGCTACAGTTTACTTCTAGAGAATTAGGAATAAGTAAAATATTAAGCATAAAACTCTTATCCTCTTACGGAAATGAAAATTTGGTAATTTGAAAATATGTCTTAACACGTTTTACCGACATGAATGATAGTGGTGCTGTTCCATAAAGGGCTCTGAATTTCAATTCGTCGACACCTTCGTGTTTCGAAGTTAGAGATGCTTGCATCTTTTTCGCCTCTCATTAATCTTATTTACGTATTTTAATAACTCTAATATGAGAATTTTCGGTAAACGCAAAGAAAATGAATCTAGGTCCACAGGGGAACCATTGACCAACAGCGGATGATTGGTACACCGGCAGCCAGATCGCGGGAACGTGTTAAGAGATATTTATAAGGAAATTACTTGAAAAGGACTTTTGCTAAGGAATGTCAGAAATATACAGATTCAAATAAATATCTGAAAGCCGAGCAGCAGGGAGATACTTCAGAGTTAATTAATATCGTTATATCCAGAAAAGCCTCGGACAATTTGAGCTTATCCTAATTATTGACTAGAATCATTGTAGAATTAATAAAAATTTTACACCAAAAATGAATGCTCTAACCATAAATATCATTTAATACATGAGAAACAAATAACAACATATTTAATACAAAGAAATTATCTTACTGAAAAAATTAAACGTTTATGCTAATTGTAATGGGAGTGCAGACTGTATTTTTAAAGCAGGTTTGTCCGATAGAAAACTGTACATGAAGACTAAGGTTTCAGAGCTCTACTAATTTCGAGGAAAATGTGGTGTTACGAAAACTTAGCATGGCCTCCATCTTCTATAATCGGTTGCACACGAAAAATATAACTTCCAATATATGAAATTCTTTTTCGATATCCCAACGCAGGCTGCGCTAACTTCTTTGATCATGTCGCTGCCGAGGACATCATGTTTGTAGAGTCTACGACTTTACTCACGGCGCAGATGCGTCGAGAGTAAAGCACCCAGTATCCTTTTTTACCCAGCATAAAAATGAACCATATAACAGGAGAAACCATGAAAAATCCAAGTGGAAACATGTGCAATCTGTATTCAGATTTCAGGAAAGGAAATCGACGTCCGATTCAACTTGTGCAAAAATTGTTTTAAAGATCTGTTTTTCAGTTCAGTTGAAAGCTTGACTTTTTTATGATTAAAGCTATTTTTAAACACGCTTTTACCTGTCTGACAATCACTTACACACTTAATAATGTCTCAAAAAATTGTAGAATTTTCACTAACCTTGCTGAAATTGTAGTAAGAAGAGGATAAATTGAAAATATCATGTCCACCGAAGAAAGATGAGTTCTTGTACGGTGAGGTCGTTATCGCAAAGGAAATGTTGATATTTTTGGGCTGGATCACATTTGTTAGCGCGGGCAGTTGACTTCTGTTGGCCTCAGCATGAATTACCGAGCGTTCTGCTCTGTATGAAGGGACGAGCATCTCGAACAAAGAGTTTTTTACTTCGGATCCTACATTGCTCAGCATGCCAGCCATCAAAGAAGTGTTAGCGTTCGCTACTCTATCTACTAATTTCGAATGAGGAAGACCTTCGTAAAAGCTAAAAGCGTCGATTAGTTCTCGAGCATTTTCTTCAGAAGTTCTTGACAGGAGTTTGTCTTTTATGCTCACAGGATTATCCAAAATGCTCATCAGTTCACTGCTAGTAATATTTCGATGGCCAAATGTATCGGTAAGGACAGGTTCCAATTTTTCTATAAGTTTCTCTTTCATCAGGTCGATGGCCGCTTCTTCAATAGAATCATTTTCTTCCTCTAACTCAATTTTCATGTCAGTAGAATTATTTTCGTCTTTGTTCCAGCACCAGCTGGTGAAATAACACTTAAGCTTCGTAAATAAATTAACTGAGGACGCAGGCTCAACGTTCGTTTCTCGGAGAGGATCTTGCACTTGCGCTTCAGCCCTTTGGTTTATTGTGACCGGAAATGAAGAATTCGTGTCAAGAATTTTTGAAAACAAATCCTGGACCCGAGAAAGCAAATGAAGGTCTAATTCTCGCTGTTCCCTCGTTATGATTGGCAAATGGTCGTCTATGTTCAGAGCGTACGGTCGTGCTTGTTCGGGCAAAGACTTATCTGCTGTCGCTTGCAAATTAACTGATCTGTTTTCCATCTGTGGCCGATTTTTTTCTTCTTCTTCTCGATGATGCTTTATGTTTTTGAAAATGGTATAAATATTCATCGTATTATCTGCTTGATTGCTTTCAACCTTAGATAGTTTATTTTTACTAATTTGTCTTTCAGGAGTGTTTCCACTGTAAGATCTAATGGGTATTGAGTAAGATTGTGGCAGTGCTCTGTCACGTGAATTAGGTTCTACTCTTTCATTGACATTCTCTTTCAGCATTTTCTTTTCACTAAGCATGGCTAATAATCTTGATTTTGGATTTACTTGTTGAGGCCAAAACATTGGCAACTGAGGTATGACCTCTAAAGAACGGGCTACACCCAGTTTAACAGAATGAAATAAACTTCTGTCTACTTTTGTAATATTATGAATCCCATGCACGTTTGGATTGACCCATGGAAAAGGTCGAGGCTCACTGTAAGATGGGAAACCGCGCGTTGAAGATAGAAGAGAATTGTTTGATTTCTTGTTATATGACTCCTCGACGCCAGCAAAATTGATCCTACTGCTTTGGAAGGACGGGAAGACATGTTCCACTAATTGTGACGTTGGTAAATCTGCAAGAGATTCATCCTGCGTCGAAGGATTATTCCTCCTGGCCTCGACTGTGGACACGACGTTCTTGTCTTCGGCAACCACACCAAAGAAGAAGAGCAATGTGAGGAGAAGAGCTCTCCTTGGTCCCAGCATCCTTTTTCACCACTGTTCGCCTGCCCAAAATAATAAGAATTATAACGAGGATTTGAGGGAAAAAATATCGATAAACACAGGGAACATATGATTTTTGAACACAATTTTTGACAGTTTGGAGATTAAATGCATTCTCTGTATTTAGAGCATACCGTAAACTTGTGCCCTTTTCATCTGACATTGCAATTTGATGCTTTCATGGATTGTTTGAACAATGCTCTTTAATAAACATTCTGCACAAAACAAAATTATCCAAAGATGTATCAGCCAAAAACTGTACATACAAATCGATCCTGCCTAAACGCAAGTTGGCCATATCACTGATGTAGTAAAACCATCCGCCCGGTTAGTTGACCGGTGTTTGGAATTTAGGCTTTTTTGGAGTTGCTTGGCAAACGACTAGTTTATTTTATAAGTAAAATTACACAGAAAACAGAGTATTTCAAGAACAAACTTTGTTGCTGCTCTCGCAAGTGGGTTAAATATTACTTCCTTTAAACGGGAAAATTCATCAAGTTTAGGCCGTGGTAACAGAAAATATTTTGCTTTTCAACAAGACTGACTTATGAATACAATTTTTTGAGCGATTTACTTCAATATTTTTAAAAGCACAATTTTGGACCACTACCATCTGGCAAACTATTCTCGCAGACGTTAATAGTTTTTAATGACATGAAATCGATGTCTTCTTTACATGTTCATTTTGCAGCATCACGGGTTTTCAACAATGGAGAGAGTGCCTCCAAATTTTGATATATATTTGTTGTTCATTTTTATATAGCACAAGAATTGAGACGTTCTGAAATTTTTTCTCACATTCACTTTATTATCAATCCGTTAAACAACTATTTAGACTTTCACTTTCAGTAAATGCTAAGCTATTTTGGTTATTTTAAGAAGAATCATAATTTACATAAAGCCTTTTTTGAAGTGTGATAGAATCGATTCATCCTAACTTTTATAATATTTTAGTCTTATCCTGCACTCTACATCATTTTCATTTTGATTCGTAGCAAGCGAAATTGAAATTATTGTAAAGGAAATTTAATTTGACCCGAGTGAAATTTGATTTGTCACAAACGAAATCTGATTTGTCACAAACGAAATCTGATTTGTTATAATCAAAATGTAATTTGTCACAAATGAAATCTAATTTGCACAAACGAAATCTGATTTGTCCCCAATGAAATCAGATTTGTCACAAACAAAATCTGATATGTCACCAACCAAATCTGATATGCCACCAACCAAATCTGATATGCCACCAACCAAATCTGATATGTCACCAATGAAATCCAATTTATAACCAACGAAATCTGATTTGTCATGAATGGATTCTGACTTATCATGAATTAAATTTGAGTTATCATGAACGAAATTGGATTGGTCGTAAACTAAATTACTGTGAGTTTTGTATTCTTTTTAGACAAATTCCATTTCAGTCACGCACACGAGTATATCCAGGCTTAAGAATTCTGCCCAGCGTATCCATGCTCCAAAGCGTGTCAGGAAAGTCGCCAATCCTTACTGATTGTATCTCGCTTATTATTATCTGTATGTATATACTTTTCTTTATACCTAGAGTACATAATCTTTATTCTTTCGCAAAAATATTTATATTTATACATATATATAGCGAACGCAAGCTCAAATTTTCCGACCATAGGAAGAACAGTCATGAAAGTACCAACTCATGTTTTCTACTCAGTACCCAGGTATTTTATTCAATACGCTACTGCGATAAAAGCAATAACCCATCAATACGCTGGAAATATTTTACAAGTTGACCAATCGTATTCATAAATGAAGCAATATTACGCTTCATTCATGCTATTTCATTGCTTTAATTGATGTTACCTAACAATTTGCTAAATGTTAAAACCAAGACAGGTAATTTAACAGGAAATTCTTTAAAAAAAATTTAATTACTTCATTTATGCCCATTTACGTTCCTTTACCGATTTATGTTACATTACTTGGTATTATGCTATGTCACATGACATGGTATTACGCTATGTTACATTGCGTTCTACTAATTGTGGTGTATTACGTCACGTTGTGAGAGATGTTGTATTAAGGTTCACAGATTGCTGGACTGCTGGGAACGCCTGAAATTTCTCCAACTGTATTCTCTCCAGC
>VOMN01008438.1:0-17101 GCA_014899125.1 Orchestia grillus
GCTGGAGAGAATACAGTTGGAGAAATTTCAGGCGTTTCCAATAGTTTAGCTCTTGCACCTCACGAATCTCCGTCGTGAAATTTCGCTGTATACTTCCCAGCTTCCCGATGTTTCTCTGGTGCCTGGATTCCATAATTGGCCGCAGTACTCGGCCAAGGGTAGGATAAGCACCCTGAACAGCGAAAGCATCGGTTTCGATTCGCGTGTCTTGAAGACTTGCAAGATCCATTCAATTTGGCGCTGGTATTTTTTGACTGTCTGGTCGATATGCTAGCAAAACAGCTTACAAAAGCAAAACAAATAAATACATATACTCATATTGCTCTATATTTTTGACCTGCATGATGTTCCTTCAGGTTCCAAACAATTTGGCGAGGCAGAACCCTGAGCAATGTTACGCGCTTGGAGAATCACAATTGATTCAACTTATTGAAATTCCACGACTGAACAACGTACAGAGTGGCTCAGAAGTCCTTCACCATTTTGAACATTCATTACACAACTAATAGAGTGACAAGAATGCATTATATGTGAAATAAAAGAAAAAATTTCAGAGTTGTACATTGTATCAATGGTACAGATTTTAAGTTATGTTGTAATCGAAATTTGCACAATTATCATAACCCAAAAATGTAGAAATGTAGCAAAGACTGAGTCAAGATACTGGAAAATCATTTCTCTCGCAATGGATCGCTGTATAAAGGGACTTCGTAAGAACATTAAATCAGCAAAAGCCTTACAAACATTGCATTATTGCAGTTTCGGCAATGATGCAACACCCAAAGCAACACAATTAAACACGTTGAATTACACATGCATTTCGTACTGACCTCGATCTGCCAGAGCGTGCTGTGCCTGCTGTTGCACCTAAATGTGTTAACCTTGAAATCATTTCAAGAATGCAGTGTTTAGAAATCCTTTGTTGATTAAACGTTCTTACGAAGTCCCTCTGCACCGTAACTAACGATCTATTACGAGAGAAATAACTTTCCACCATCTTTGCTCGTTGGTTCTTGCAGTATTTCAGTATTTTTGGGACATGTTAATTGAGTAAATTTTGACTACAAAATATACTTCAGATTTATATCATCAATACAGAAGAAACCTTCACGATTTTTGCTTTCATTTCATACGTAACGCCTTTTAATGGCTGTATTAGTTATCGTATTATAAATTTCCAAAATGGTGACTTTTGCACCACCCAGTAGAAACGTTCAACAAAAACCTAAGCTTTTCCCTCCCCCCCCTCCCGATAACTTGTTTGTGCTCCATTACANTTCAACAAAAACCTAAGCTTTTCCCTCCCCCCCCCTCCCGATAACTTGTTTGTGCTCCATTACAGTTGGTACACTTCATAGCCACACTATATTCATGATAGAGATGCCTACAGAATTGAAATGGTATTTTCTTACATTCTGTGTGGTGTCGGTTTTCCAGCAATCAAAATATTTCTGCACTTCTGCAAGAATACGGATCATTTTCGATATTACTATTGCAGCATATTGAGTTACATCATAAAAAATTGTATTTTTTTAGTAATTGAAATTCATTTTTATGCTTTCACGCTCTTTTCAATGAGTGTGCTTTTATCGAACGGCAGAAGTACTTTTTCTCTATTTCTATGCACCAGAAACCTTATTTAAAATTTCAATCCGTCCGTTTTTTCTTGGTTGCTGACGCCCTTGTATTTCTGAACGGCGATAAAGGCCTCAATAAACGGCGCCCCCACGCAGCACCTCAGACACACTCGGTCGCTCGTGAGCAATGATCATTAAAGCTTCTTAGCTCAACCCGATGCAAAAAGATGCAAACAAGCTGCTTTCTCATCAATTCTTACTTCCATCAGTAACTAATTGAACGTGATCCAAAATTAAAGCATCAGTGCGATGGCCCTTTTGGAGCAGCAATGAACGAAAAACTCGTTGCTCCACGCACGTCTAGCTTTGAACGTCAGCCTGCCGCCCCCGTGGTAACAATGGTCGCACGATTCGTTCCCGAGAAAATGCTATGTTTTACAAAAACGTAGTTCTTTTCAAAGCCAGATTTTCTTTTAATATTTTCCGAGGGCTAGAGACCAAGGATGGCATGCAAATAAGAATTCCATACCAAGTTCTGAGAGAAAATGCCAGGCTTCGTTGGGTCGAGGACTCGACGCTTCGTGTTACGTTCCGGAAGAAGAAGCATCAGATGTCCGGCAGATGTTAGCGGTAATTAAACTTTTAGAAGCGTCGCCATCTTTTCCTTTCCGGAACCCACCTCACATAAGAACTCAGAAAACGTTGGAAGAACTAAAACCCCGAAAGTTATATTTAGGCTAAAAATTTCAAAAAGTGAAAGCCATATCTCGCTCGCACGCTGAGAAACTGTTGGGGTGTTTTGTAATAACGATTGATAGCAGCTTTAAAAAGTAGCTTAATATCCGAATGGATAAAATACGGTAACTAATGCTTCTACAAATGACGTTAAAAATATTATTGTTTAGTGGATAAATTAGAATACCCAGCCATTAAAGAACACGCGAAAGACTTTCAATAATTGTAGAAAATATCACCATATCTTCCACGCTTTCAAATAACGAGTAATTGAGAGCAAATAAAGTGAGCACCATGTCTATAAAATTATTTCTAGAAGGTCTAAGATGTATGATGATAATTAAAACCATATGAGGAAAATTATGTAAACAATAATTTATGCTGCATTACAGCGAAAACAATACAGCAAAAGAATCCCTTGGAAATTAAATATTCTGTCTCAATGTAGGGAGCATCGTGGATATCAGATGGCAAAAATTCGTAAGAAATTCGCAATGCAGCCCCGGGTGGCAAAACAAGAACTGATCAGCTAGAACTTTTGATCGACAACCTCCGCATCGAACAAGCTCGAAAATCGATTTTTCGAAATATTCGATGAAAATTATACTTGGTCGCAATACCTATATTAGACCAAATAAATTGATGGAACTAAAGACATGCGGAATATCTCGGGGACTATTTTTTCCACGCAAGTCACGCTTTCTTACTTCCAGGACTTGAACTCTGAAGAGTTCTTGGAGGAAACTTCGACAGACGCGCATTAAACTTCAGCCCAGAACTTACCCTAGGGAATTCTCGTTGGCAAACAGAACGGTCGTAATAAAATACACAGAAATCCGCCCGTAGATTTGAATTTACGGGACGCGAATTACATCGGTGGAAATCCTAATCTTTGAAGACTGTTTACACACACAGGCCGGTGACACACTAATGGGACATTAGTCTTACTGATTATGAGGGCAGCAGCGACACTGGGGCGCACTCTTGACTTTTCAAACTACGGTGGTTACTCTTAATTAGTCGTTAAAGCACAAGTCTATCTCGGTTTATTTAATTTGGGGGTTGCAGCGGACCACGAAGTTCTCATTCTGTAGAAATAGGCATAATGTGAAAATCACAGAGCGAGGTAGAATTTTGGTAACAAACTGTCAAATTTCGGTAAGTTTGATGGTTAATGCCTAAATCAATACGTTCGCTCGAGGGAAATTCTACCATGCATTATAGAATGTAAATTATGAAGCAAATGTAGCTTTCCATAGAACAAGCTCGTCAATTTGGACGCGAAGTATCAAACTGAAGTGTGATGGGCATCGTGAACGTCTTGGGCTGATGAACAAATCATTCGCGCCATTCAACCTTGAATATGTATATACGCTGGATGTTAGCGCATGGGTAAAATGTTAAGATGGTTAACGTAACTCGAAAGAAAATGTTTTCATCTGAA
Source organism: Orchestia grillus (assembly GCA_014899125.1). Taxonomy (NCBI): domain Eukaryota; kingdom Metazoa; phylum Arthropoda; class Malacostraca; order Amphipoda; family Talitridae; genus Orchestia; species Orchestia grillus. Next base: position 3,757 of record VOMN01008438.1, read on the forward strand.
AGAAAGTTTAATTTTTCTCTAATTAAACATCAGTGATTTACTTGAAATAAATTTCCTACTGAAAATCAGGAGGATAGAAATGAGCATTTTCGACACCATTCATGCACTGAAGGAGCGGCGGTAATGAGAAAAGAACACTTGAGGACCTCCAGCAGCACGACTGCACCATTCACTTCTGCATTAAATGGAGGTGTTGAGGCTGCCGAAGCAGCTTGAGAGATTTGTGCTCAAGATGAGGAAGAGAAAAAGCAATTTCTAAAAGCTCCGACCGTCGTGGCTTGTATTGAAATCGCTTTGTGACCGCGTGTTGAGCAACGAGAGAGCGAGCCAACTTGCAGGGATTTCAAAGCGTATATTTCTGTTTGCGTTGAACCAGATGCGTATTTCTATGACACCTGGAAGCCGCTAAAACTCATTCTGACTCACAATAAGCTGCAGTTAATCACGTCAGTTAAAGTGGCGTCAAGAAAACCATATCTGCAATTTTTACCCGATAGGACGCTTGAGTTATTTAATCGTTCAAAATCTCTGTATTGCTCGTGAGTGCGTGGCCCCCAAATATAGCGGTCTGAACGTCACTCAAAAAGTGGAACGGTTTCACTCTGATTTTGACGACAAGATGCGCCGTCTGCTTTCAGCAGCAGATCTAGAAACTTTAGAGTTCCGCGGAGTAGAAACTTGTCTTCCTCCTTTTGTCCCTGAGAAAATTTTGTGTTCCGAATTTTGTCACCGAGTAAACTGGAAACATGCCTGTTTGCAAAGCATTTTTCCGCCTCGTCTCCCTCTTTTTATTTAATAAATTCCAATTAGCGTTGTCGCTGCAAACGTACAAAAGCCGAGTTTCAATGAGACCAGAAAGAAAAAATTGTCCTCCAAAGAAATCCTGAGAATGTCTAGGTGACGACAACGTCATCTGAAACATTACGGTGTGGCACATCGGGAACAGCGAAACGACAAAGGTTTCATTTCATCGATGAGATCATTTGAAACAAAAGAACGACAAAATCGCGACAGCAGTTAGGGATGTAGACAAAAGTGCTACCCACAGTACCACCAGCACCCCCACCACCTCCACCACCAGCAGCAACAGCACCACTACCACCACCACCACCACCACCACCAGCAGCAGCAGCAACAGTGCGTAGGAAGAATAAATTCAAACCAACGATATACTACCGATCCTGGCCCACATCCCTGCCCGTTCGAGTTAGCCAACGCTCCGCGAGTGGTAAGAATCGGAAGAGAACGCAAGCGTAACCTAGTCTATACGACTATCTTGTATTATTTTACTAGCACGTTAGTAATCATTCTAGTGCAAAAAAGATACTGTAATCACGCCAGCCGCTCGTGCACATTTTCAGGTCAGAACTTCCAAGCTTCACAAAAAGCAGGCCGACCCCCAATCCCTTTTTTGATTTCAAGGAAATGGTCACGCAAGACGGAATGAAACTTGACATCAAAATCTCTTATAAATTAGGCATCGCTTCAAAGTCATTGACATGCTGCTATGTACACGAGGGCTTATTTGCGGAAAATTCAACTGATTTCAGAAAAATATAGTACAGTAGATTAGGTAAATTCGTTTAAAACTGTGTATGTGGAAAAAATTTGAAAACTAAATATCAAGATACATTGCTTGCTGCTACTTAATGTAACTCTAACACACATGCACTAAAATTATTTTTCGGAAAGCGTAAATTATTTCCTTGCCCAAAAACGAATCATGAAATCCTGCAGCACGATCACAGCGAAGAAAAGTTATTTATTATTGATGACAAAATCGTGAGTGGGTTGAACATCGGCTGGGAGACCGCATGGAAAAGCTGGGGCACCCACCAAGTTTTTGGTATCCAATCATCGAACACTATCAGCAATCTGACAGTACCCACCAACTCCTTCGAAACCTATCATCGAACAGCATTGGCAATCTGACAGCACCCACCAAGTCTTACTTTACCAATTATTATTGATGACGGGTAAGAAAAACTTAGTGCTGTTAGATTACCAATGCTGTTTAAACAGCATTCACCAAGTCCTGCGTAGCCAATCATCAAACAGCATTGGGAATCTGAGACACGTTTTGTTAAATTGAAGTTTCCAGAGTGTGCGCTCTACCGCACAAGGTGGAAAAACATGTTCGTAGAAAGTACACCAACGAACGTTTCTTCCGAAAAAGAACATTGGAACCTTCATAGAAAAACCTTCAGGCCGATGTACTAAATTAGAGTGAACGCTTGCAGCAACTCTCAGCAACAGCAGCTCCTAACCATTGAACAACTTGCTTTCGTTTCAAACTCGCAGTGGCTCCATGGCTCCTTCGAAAATTCCGAATGAAATTCAACTTGTACAGCAGCTTGAGATTCCCTGTAGTCCAAAATAACAGCTCACATTCATTCTATATCATGGCATCCAGGCCCACCAAAGAAGGGTCTTGTTACGGACGACTTGCAAGGCGGCGTCTGCGTAAAAATGGCCCTACTTTTGAGACAGTTGTTGGCAGTTGCCGGCTTTATCAGGACCGTAGGAAGGCGCTGGCGTGCGGTTGTTGTCGCTTCAGAGCTCATAACGTTCAATTTGAGGCACTAACTGCCACAAAAATGTTCAGAACTGCCCTAGGGTCGTGCTCATCATGTCGCCAGTCCCACACCGCTTTCGCCTCCACTCAATTACGTTCACTGCTCACTCGGAAATGTTCCACAATTGGCAGTGTTTATTTTATTCTCCCCCTCCCTCCATGAAGCTCGCTCTGAGCTAGCACAAAAAATATTAAAAATGTTGTCGAGAAACTTCTACACTCGCCGCTGCTGTTAGTTTATACATAGAATGCCGTTAGAATTTTCTACAACAGTGGACTCAAGGGATATTATTTTACGACAACGTAGTGCTTCTTTGTAGAATAACTAGGGAGATTCGTTTTTCGAATGAAGCGGTTGTTTTGGATAGCGATATTGAATTCATTTCACATAATTATGCTCGTTTACCAGCGCAGTCGAGCAGAAGATTGGAGAGCCGGAGTGGGCTGCATGAATTTTCCTTCTAAGATCTCGTAGCTGTTACATGTTAAAATTTACGTGAGGATTCGTTTTGGAATCCCCTTTATTACCAGAGACTAAAATTCCGATGGATATGATGGTCATTTAAATCTCCCTTTAGTAAAGTTTTAAACGTGTTCGGGTAGTTTCTGAATGGTAGGATGACGACAGTTGACAACCGAGAGCAGCTCGCCGAAGATGTCGTGCCATAATTTTGTGTTCAGGAGAAATCTCTTTCAAGCAAGTTGAGTGGACGTATGATCAAAACATTGGAGCTCACCAAACATTGAAAATCGTACGTGAATTTGTTTTATTTGCTACAATATCAAAGTCCAACCTCACATGCGTAATACAATTTTGTTTATACTTCATGTCGATAAAAATTTCGGCTGATAGCACAAATTTTAAGAAAAATTAAAAATTTGTATTCATATTTAAGTCTAACGACGAGTTTCAGTTAGACGCTGAGCGCTCGCTTCAGAGAATGAGTAGCTAGGATACGGCGAGAGCCGCAGCAACTGCAGGACTTTTGGTGAGTGCAGCTCGTTTAGGAAACAAAGAAAGAGGAGAATAAAATAGACTGTTAACGAACACAAATGCGATTCGGCACCTGTTTGCGTAACGGTTCAAAATAATAATTATTGTTGTTCAATAATTTAAAACATTAACACCCATGACACCAACTAAATTCGAACAAAATACATGGCCTCATAATCATCAAAGCCCGATGTCAAAGCCCGATTAGGCTCCTCGTCTTTTTCACGATCACAGGTTAGGAGCAGCTACATATGACTTTTTTTATTTATGAACGTTACTTTCAAGCGTTTAAAGAAGTTAAGAGCGTTCGAAACCCTATAAGGGTGTCTCACAAAAAATGGGTGCCCCAACACAGCCTATAAGGGCCGCTACGTAGATTTCCACGCCTGCATTCACCAAACCAACCTTTCTCGTAGTTAGGTGTCCGCGTGTTTGAGGGAAAGTCCGATTTAAAATAACTTAAATGGTAAGCTTTAGCAGATGCCCTACTCGGTCCATTCATTACTGGATGTTGAAACATCGAATTTAAACTCATCAAATTATAAATTAATGTATGAATAGTGATACCTTACTTGGCAAAAATCTCCGTTCAAATGGATTTGAAAATCAATAATTTACCTAATTTTAAGCCGATTCCAACTCACTTAGTCTTGTTAAATGCAGAAGTTACGCGCATGCCTCACTCGGAACGGCCCGATCAATGACTTGGTCCGTGCTTTTTGTTCCTTGCAAATGTGTAGAAGTACTTCGGGCTCACACTGATTGCATGGACTGCCTTTTCCTCCTCCTTTATGGTCTCCGCCTCGTGTGAAGAAGTAATCTCTGCAAGTCCTCGTAGACTTCTTGAGCCGTTTGGTCGGCTAGTTGCTCTTCCCAGTTTATCCCGTTTAGGTCCTCTATTATGCTGTCCCAGTTGGTTAAACGGCTCATAAAGTTTAAGGAGCTAATCCCCCTCTTGTTTTGGCTTTGAGCCCGAGGGTTGCATGTCCGAGGTCTGCAGTGATGAGAAGTGGCCTGTGGTCTCATAGATTGGCATCTTCGACCAGAATCCCTCTTACTATCGCATCTATACAGCACCACTTACATGCAATAAATACAATGCGTCATTTTCATTTGCATAAATTGTACAATTAAGCACCGAAAAACAAAACGTACTAACTTGTATACGTACATGATATAGCATATCCGTTGGTTAATTCAATTAATTGTTTGCTGCGTCTCCTTGCTCAAGGAGCTCCGAGATACGTTTCCTTTGATGTGGCAACAGATATCTCTGCATCAGATTGAGATGTCTTATGTGTCCCTTTCATTTTCTTAAATTCGTTTCATCGAGTTCTCAGCAGTGTTTTTCAAATATCATAGAACCACAGCTCAACAACAGGTTTTTGCAAAAAGAATCGATGAGGTCAATGTCGCACTACGCGTGTATTCAATAGCAAATGGTCTCCCTACAGCCTGAGTTCTACATTTGGCAACTTTTTCTGATAGGACCATATGGAGAATGAAGTCTCAAAACACCACTCCATTATTGGAAATCCGCCGTCTGCGAACCGTAGACGAGTTCAATGCATTGACGAACGACCTCGACATGATCAGAAAAACTGCGAATACAATGAGAGATCGGGCAAAAACGTGCGCTAGGTCCAAGAGTGGACGTGTCGAAAGGTCCTAGGTCTGAAAACAGCAAGTGAGACTTGTCTAGATTGTTCAAGTAGAATTTTTAATTTTTTGATGGAACGGGTTAAATATTTGGAGATACTATACTGTGGCAAACCAGTTTTTTATATGCCTCATTCAGTTTTTTGTTGGCCTTTCTTTATTTGTTAAGTATCAAAATTTTCTATAAAAATGAAAGAAAATCCAGAATAGCTTGAAAAGCCTACATACAATGCCGTAACTGAACTCGAGGTATAAGCTATCAAATTATCACTTACATTTAACGATCCACATACAGACAGAACAATTTCGTTCATAGTTCAAAACCGAAGCCAAATAGTGAAGCATATTTGGTGTTGTAAGTTTATTTCCAAGATTTCGCCTTCTTCAATGGAGTATTTTTTCATTAATTAAACTCCCAAGATGGATCCTGGGCTTCCCTTGTTCTAGCAAGTAAATTCATAAGTGTATTGGAATTGGTGCTGGGAAACTAATGTACGACCTCGGGCTAAGATATTTATGGTGAATTTCCATGGCATGAATATGCATAAAAATTGTTCAGCTGGGTAGTCAGCAAAAATATGCCGCTCGTTCTAGTTTTCACTTTCTAATTATCTGAATAAATTTAAACTCAAAAGGTGCCTCATGCAGTACTTTAGACCTTTATCTAAAGTTCAACGGAGACTTGCGTCAGAAATTATTCTAGGACGCGTACAAAGAAGAAGAAAAGCTCTGAATGAGCCAATATTATTTTTTGGGGGAAGTGTTCCAGGCCTTGAAAATGGAAACCATACAATAGTTCTATGATCCCTATTTTTGAACTGATCGGGATCCAATCGTACATCTTAAGAGCTAATAAAAGAAGACGAAACTCGAGTTTGCTTCACTCCAATTTGGTCGACCCCTCAAAAATCCCACATCCATTCTCGCTTTTCAAAATTGGCCTCCAGCTCCCTTCCAGTCGGTCAAATATATTGCGAACTTTCGTAAAATTTTCGCCGCAGCACGAAATATTAAGAAAAAATTTCCTTTGTGTTCGCTACGGAGATATTTTCTTCACAAGCCGCGCGACAAAAGTTCAGGAAGTTGCTGAGGTTCTCGAGGATTGGAAAATCTCTTAACCGACGCTCGTCTGATTTCTTTGCTTCTGAAGTCAGGGTCGCCTGTAGAGTGTCGCTGCCCGAGTCCCACGCATCCCGTACAAATTTTCCTAAAGAAGATAGTGATATTGCGTGACGATCGCGCAAATTCTGAATGAGTGAGAAATTTGTGATATTTTTCCACATTGAACGAAAATAAACATACAGACGTACCCTTTGAAACGGGCTGATTTCGATAAGGAATTCATGTTACTGATTGCAATCCAGCTTATACTCGTATATTGAAACATCAAATTTTCAGCATCATTTTGTGTTAAACAAATAATTTTCCACTCAATTTGTCTGATGAAATTTAATCCAAAAAAACGTTTTCAGTATAAAATGAAATCTACGGAGTTACTTAACGCGCTTTGCATTTGGTTAGAATTTTTTGTAAAGTTACATCTCGCCCCATCAAACTTCCCATGAGAACCTTCGTTGTTGAGACGCTAGTGAAAGATTAGAAGCCTCATTAAAATTATTATTCCATGTAATAAGATTACAATGTAATTAAATCACTTATCGGCATATTTGTTATTAAAGTCTAAGTGACACAGACTACTTTTTCTCTTACTGGACACAGCTTATTTACGTTAAAGTTCGCCTGAACCGCACGAAAATCTTAAAAACACTCAAGTTTAAGGTTTTTTTTTACTTTTTCTTAAACTTTCTTTTTAAACGTTCTCCAGAAATGTTTCAGTCTCCCTAAATTTTCTATTTTATTTTTTAGCTTTTCTTTCGCATATTAACGCCCGCTTCCTCTTCCTACACATCTAACAGCTTCAGTCTTAAGGGTAAGACTTCTCGTGGAGGCTTAAAACATTTAAAACCTAATTTGTGACAAGGGAACTGAAAGATATTCTTTTCGCTCGATCATTTTCGATATCCTTAGCTCACATTCCTAAATTAATTTTTTTGGGTCATCCTTTTTCGCATCCTTAACCCACACCCCCAATCAGTATTTTTTTAAACAATAGCATATGGTATCTAAATTTCAAGTTTGTAAAGACCTAATTTCACAAAACACCAAGGCACGAAAAGTCGTACGATATTGATGTGCTTGAAAGATGATCAGAGTCCCCGTAGTTTAAACTTCGTAAGTCTTCTGCAAACGTGTATTCACTACATGCTTTACATAGTCTCTTATGGGTGGCACTGTTGATGGAATTATTAACCATTGCTTTTGATTGCTAATTATTTTCTGAATCTTCTTATGACGTTTTCTGTTTTTACTTCTCATAGTTTTCTATTACACTGAAAATTATAATGAATGAACTGAGAACATTAGTGAGGAGTGACATAAATGTCTCATCACAACCTCATTTTTCATTGCTTCGCTTACCATAGTGAGTATAATTTCTAAACTTAAATTACATAAACGAAGATAAAACAGCACGAACTGGATTAAAAATGCACCAAAAAAGCGGTCATTTCAAAATGGAAATGAAAAGGCAAAGTGTTAGAGCTCCATTAAATTCATCAACGTGGGATGAAATTTTCTGTTGGATAGGCAATGATTCGTTCAACCAGGCTGGAGAAGTGAGGAACAGAAGTTTTATTTTACTCAAATAAATTTCATAGCAAGCAACTGGACATTGAACGGAAAAATTTTGAAAGGTGTACCTTGAATCTTCCTTGAATTACTGAATAGGTTGCCACATATCCACCCAGCGATCTGAATTACTGAATAGGTTGCCACATATCCACCCGGCGATCTGAATTACTGAATAGGTTGCCACATATCCATCCGGCGATCATGTATTGGCTACGGACCCATTTCGGAGCGAGTGATCAAAAATAGGAAGAAATATGATGTATTTCCTATCACACTTTCATGACAATAATTATGAGACACTACTTAGTAGTAATGGATTTACTCCTAGTTCCATATTTATTGAACCTTGTTCTTAGAAATTTCTATCATTTTTCCCCCGCGCCACAGTTGAGGAATTTCGAATGTTCTTCATGTAACTTCTTAAAGCTGCTATTATTTAACTACTCTATTAAAAGTTTTATGAAAAAGTTATCCCTTCGTTTACTCACAATTATACAATATTAACCTTGGTTTTGAACTGTGCTTCCCTTGACAAAGAATCAAGAATGAAAATTTTCAAACGTACTGTTATTAAATTATAGTTTTTTTCAAATTTAAATAATTAATCACCCATATCACATTTTTCATTAGCTAACAAATTATTTTTTCAAATACACTTTCATACTTTTGCTTCTAATCCAAAAATGATAATTTTCAGAATTTGGACCGTGGATAATCATTTTAACTCATTCTAGTTCTATTAATCTTTGAGCATATCATTTTACTACAAAACTAATTTTTTAAAGCGAATAGTTATAGCGAGCTTTAATGTGATAACAGCCAGAGCTCATTTACTTCACATTAGGATTTACTCGAGCTCCCACGGTATTAAACTCTACATCTATGCCACAAGACGAGAAATCTTCTAAATTATTTTCATAGTCTGCACATGTCAACTGAAGCTTGACACAAGGGCTTAGCTAAGGGCTTGACCTTAGCTAAGTTCAAGCTGCTCGTGCTCCCTGGAAAACACCTGGTCAAGAACGTGAGCCTCAGAATGAGAAAATCTGTCTTTTTTTGCTCGTGTATGCGCAGGTGGCAGCACATTTTTGTATTGCAGCGCGGCCTTTTGAGCCGCCCTCGAACTCGTCTTATATTTCGTAAGCCGACATTATTTCTTCTAACGAGCTTCCTACACTAGCGCTCGGGCATCAACAACTCGGCGGAATATTTTACATCAGTCTCGAATGACGGCGCAAGCATGTAATCTTGATACCATTGCTCATTTTTACATATTGTTTCTCCAACATTCCCGCTTTTCATCTGAATTCGTATAAGAAACGAGAATCCAAGACCGGATGTTGATGAACTGATGAACTCTACTTCGTCGATCTAAAACTGAATATGAAAATGGGTGATTCAAAATGGTGGTATGTAAATCAATCGCAGAACTAAACGCTAATGCTGACGCTTTCTGAGCAGTCCTATACTAAACTTGAATAATTCAACTGAATTTGGAGTCGCTTTCACCCAAATATGAAGGATTGCAAAACGAACTCGCATTTTAAACGCAGGGCACCGCCACCTACACCGAATGGGTCTCGTGATTGATCCTTGGGACGAAATGAACTGTGGTTCGCACAGATTGTTGAGGATTAAGACTATAGCAGGGTAAACGCAACAGAGTTAACTCGTAAATGCGGAAATTCGGCTGCTTGAACATACTCACACTCCATTAACATTTTCGGCGTTATTTACTCCACTGTTAATACCAATAATAATGAAATGTTTAATGTTACAACTACTGTTATTGAAATGTTTTGGCAAGTCTCGTTCATAAGCACATTGACATGACATAGAAAAGGCCTAATGAGGCAAATGGTGTTACTCACCCGCTGATGGAGGGCTCTCACTCGACTGCTTGAGGAGAATTCTTCATTCACCTGCGGTGGTCTGTGAAAATAGAAGAGAGAAGGAAAAACATATTAGAAAAAATATTCCTTTCAATTTTCAACGCAAGAAATGATGGGGACAATATTTCTCTCATTAGATGTCAGTAATATAAACAAACAAGAATCTTGAAGGGTTAAAGACAGCTCAGATTTCTACTAATAAAAAAAATGCATAGAGCCCTTTGTCGTGAAAAGCGTCTTTTTAATGCGACTATTGGTACTTTAATTCCCGCCCATTTACCGCATCAATTTACCGCCCGTACGCTTGAACTTAGAAGAGTAGTCCGCACTTCCGTTGTGTGAAGTATTTTAATGGCCTATCGAAGTTTTTTGATGTACTCGTCCAAACCTGTGTTGAAGATAATGCTTAAAGATTTCATCCCAAGTCTGCAGTCTTTTTGTCTTCTAGGTTATCGTTTTTGTTCTAGAGTATATATTCGTAATTACAGCCGCAAAAGTTATGTGTAAGTCATAGGCTTCAAAGTACGTACTCCTGACTGTGCAGCACTGCAAACCTGATGTGTAATGAAGGTGTTAAGGTATTACGACTATAATTATTATTACTATTTATACCCCTATCGGTATCGTTATTGAAATTATTTTCCCCGACAGGAGTTATAAATCACTGGAACTTTGTGAATTTCATTGTTTATTGAGAAATCAGCAGAAAGCGAGTTAGCATAACATCATGAGGACAGAAAATAATGTAGATTTAGCTCTCAGCACCGCCTACAGATGGAAGAGTGGAAGGCGAGTGGTAAGAAAAAGAAGAGGAACGGTCGCACAAGCAGTCTGTTGCATCGTAAGCTCGTCTTCGGCGCTCAGGGCCGAAAAAATGCAAATTCAGGAATAATAAATAAAAAATGAAGATTTCGAAAAAGAAATAAAAAACCTAACATCTTAACAACTACAGTACTTAACTGCACAACGGGTTCCTGCTACTAGTGTATGGGAGTGCAATACAAGTATTTGTTTTTCAAGCAAGCTTCGTAGAACTTTCTATATACTAGACAGGATTAAGATCACAGATATCCCAAGTATGTTGAATATTCCTATATACTAAATATGCTAATATGTTGATTATTCTAATACGTTAGATATCCTAAAGATCGCTAAATATAGGAGAGACATACGCACCCTCGATACATCTGATAGACACGTATGCTTCGGAGAACTCTCTATATTAATAGATATGCTGGAGATCTTGTACTCTCACACAAACGAGCAGTGACGCTAGCGCTGAAATAGAGTGTCGTTCCTAATCACCCATTCAAACACTTGTCGAGTGATTCCAACAATATCAGCCTGCGTACGAAGAAAGACGGGAAATGTTGAGGGATGTCTGTCCTGCATAACGTGAAGTTTTTCCTATCGTGGCATGATACGGATATTGACTATACAGGGTGTCCTTAAATAAACCTTATACATAATTCGAATTTAAGTTTCTCAAAATTAAATTACTATGGAGGGTAGATTTTCACAAACTCATTATGTGGGTCAATTGCTCATTCATCTAAGATGAAAACTTTATTCATTTCGCCCACAAAGTGTAGATAGAGTAACGTTTTTCGCGGAGGATACCGAAAACATGTTTGAGCAAAGGTTTTTTACGATTTCCGATCAAGCATAAGTATAAGAAATTGATGTGGTAATAAAAAATTGATCTGGTAATAATGAATCTCTGATAACATAAAGAAATGGATGTTTAGAGGAAACATACTAAGCCCCTTTTCCTTTCACATGTCCTCCATTTCCGTAAATTCACAATTGAACCTTTGATCCCATTGCTCTCGAGGCTTCTCTTGTCCATCTATGGATTTTCTTTAAGTTAACTGACTTGATGCGTGATCCATGATCAAAGGCTCAACTGAGCTTCGACAGAAATGGAAAACACGCGAAGAACAACGGTATTTGCAGTGTCATCCCTGAATATTTACTTCCTGTTAATTGTAGATTCATTGTTAGAAGTAGTTATTAGATAGCGGCGCTTCAGTAACTCAGACTTATCTCGCAGCGAACAAGAATGGACCATATTTGATAGACTTAGAGAACTGAGACTCTACGTATCTATGCACAAGGTGTGTTTCAACACATGATCCCCTGTGCACAGAAACAGCGAGGGAAGAAGGAAGGCAAAGAATAGATACAGAATCATCAACGAAAAAGGCATGAGGGTGGAAAGTAAAGTGGGCGCGAAAGATAGAAGTCCCGAAGGCCTCACTTGAGCTGAGATATCGTAACAATGTCCTCCTGGAGACTCATTATTGCTCGATCAAATATTTTGGAAAAAAACATGTTTGAAAATTCACTTAATATCCTTTCACCACCATGTTTTTGGTAGCCTCCAATGAAAACCCTGCTTCATGAGGCAATAATTTGGAAGCTCCAAATTTATTTTATAAATAAACAGTTGATCTACTACATAGTTTTTACAACACTGAGTTATCAAGAATAGCTTACGAGTTATGTCATTTTAAAGTGTGGTTGACTTCATGGGGATACCCTGTTTATGCAGCTCAAAAATGTTTCAGGGCCATTTTTTAGCAGTGTAGGTGATCAATTATAATAATTATCATGACAGGAGTTTCACAAAATTGAAATCGACCATGATTATTGAACAGGTGAGACAGTCCTTTTCATTCCGGTTTCCTAATTTCGAATGTAGACAGAGATCACTTCCACATAGTACAGGCCTATAATTTGTATGCGATTCAAGAATCGAATGTGTACATAACTTGCAAATCACATTGAAAAAACTTAGGCTGACGAAGAAATTTTCAGAGGAGTCACGGAATGCACGCACACGTTTCCACGACACTCAGTTTAAGAGAAACGTTTTAAGAGTTGAGTTTCAATAAGAAAGAAAGTAAACAGCGCTGTCTTGGCGATGAGAAACGTCGGCATGAAGTCATCATCAATAAACTTTTTGAGGGTATTGTGGCGCAGCTCTATTTTGCAATGTTTTTTCAGCGTCCCCATTCCTGCAGCCATTTTAGTCAGTAATTTCAATGATTCGCGATATTTTAAAATATCGTCACTCTATTTTTCTCCTGGTGAAAAGTTTATGCATTAATTTTACGTGATCCTCAAGAACGCGCAGTTGCATAATTTTCGTGTCTCACATCTCATTTTCCTGCTGAAGTATTACCATGCGCCTCAACTGATGATTCTCAATCAAACTTCAAATTTTAAAGTTTCAGAACCCAATCATCCCCTGGGTTGGCGGCTGCATAGATAGTCAGCCGTTTGTAAAAGACCACTTCCAAAATGACTGATGCGCCCGGACTTGAACTTGAAATTGGGGGCTGATTTCAGCCAGGGTCTTTAATGCGCCTAGAATTTGCCCCTCAACGATCGCACATTCTAGAGGCTGGGTGGCTGCCCTGGTCTGGTTTCTAGCAAAGTTCGTGAAGGGACGTCGCAATTTCGACCGTCAACTTGAGTAAAAAAGATGAAAAATGGTCATGAAAAATGGTCATGAAAAATGGTCATGAA
>VOMN01008440.1:0-10048 GCA_014899125.1 Orchestia grillus
TACCAGAGCCACCATACCAGAGCCGCCATACCAGAGCCGCTATAACGGCAACATTTGGCCGATGACGGACCCAAACGGTCGATTCATCAAGGTGCAGGAGCCCAAAATATCCTCATGAGCGACCCTGCTAAATTTCTGGCGCAGAAAATGGCTTTTACGGCAGGTGATAGAACCTCCGAGACGGCCCCGGAAGAGAAGCTCAGAAAATATATTCACTTCGTCTAGGCTCGGACTGACGCAATAAATAACGTTTGTCTTTTCCTCGGTGCACTTATATGTTCTTTTCTAGGCCTATGTTTGTTTTGTCGGACTATTAACTGATGTGTTTTCCTGGTCTGGTGACCGATGTGTCTACCTGGTCTGGTGACTGATGTGTCTACCTGGTCTGGTGACTGATGTGTCTACCTGGTCTGGTGACCGATGTGTCTACCTGGTCTGGCGGCCGATATGTCTACCCGACTGAAATATACAATACTATAAGACTGGATTCCTCCATAAGACGTCTTTGCCCTTGCTAGCATTTCAAGCTGTACAAAAAGCATGTAAAACAATAGCAAAACTTTAATATTTTCGTTTTAAAATATAAAATATTTCCACACCCTATGTGTACTTTCTTGTACATTGGTACCATGCATATACCTGCCTTCACTTTGGTACTAAATATGTACCTGCGTGTACCTAGGTACCAACTGTGCACCTGGCTGTACCTTGATATCATGTATGTACTTGCCTGTATCTAGTAAAAAGTATCTGCCGTAGTGAGACAGTTATGAGAGTTGCATTATATATATAGCAACGCTGTTCACTAGGCAGAATAAGTGGCGTTTCAAAATTGTGTAGAATGTACTTATTTAGCTGAAGCACCTAATTTGCCCCGTAATCGTGCATTTAAAGTGAAGTGTTTAGTACAGAAATACATCTGAGTACACATAAATGTGCAATAAGTAAAAGTACGTGCATGTGTTTGTAAGAATAGTAACAGAAAATATACCGATCTTATAAGAAGTTTTTCTGAGGGAATTCTTGAATGGCGCACAAAAAAAATTGCCCTCAAATGTTTTTCAACGAGTCACAACGAAGACTTTTGTGTTGAATTCAATATCCGCAGAAACGATTATCCAAGAAGATGAATTTTTTTTATTCCTGCAATGTCACAAGTGGGCGACCAGCGCCAGAAAAATTTCCAAAATGAACATGGAACTGAAAAAATTCGCTCATTAAGGCCCCGGTCCAGAATTCTTCGGAACTTGGAGCACGGTCCCTGCACACCAGGACTGCCAGGGAAAGTTCGGTTATTATTCCTGGCACGCTGCTGCCCCTGTCATGTTCCAAAGAGACTTCATTAGCCACCAGCTCAAAAATTGCTCAACGAAAATAACGTCGGCATCAAGTTCGTTTGTAATTAAACGGTCTCCCTTTATTGCATTTCTTCGCGATGAAAGTTGCAAATATGCCCGAGAGAAAGTTTTTCCAAATTGAGACAACACCGGAGAGAAAAATTTCACGTGCCGAACCAAAATTGAGGAAGTTCAGCGGAGTACGCGAAAAAAATGAACTCAGTATTGAAGTTAGATGATGCATTTTTGCCTGCAAATGACGAAGTTGTATCTTCTCAGTAGCTGAGAATTTCATATCTTGAAATACCAACTAAATATAAATATTTGAACAATAGGGGACTGTATTTAATCCTCGCTTTCAGTTCATAGTGCCTCTAGTAAATAGAATTCAGCATCGCCACAGCCTCTAAAATACGAATTCCTGATGTTCCAATAACCACGACAAGTAGCGAACACTGTTCCCTAATGATTCCCGAACAATCATGCTCAATTTTAAAAAAATCTAGCCGAGCAATTTTTTTTACCAATTTTTATGAAAAAATTAGGGGTATAGCTATATCAGCCATAGCTATTATATCAGTTTTCAATTTTTTTTACCACTAATTTTACCAATCGTCCTCTTTATTGAAACATCAGGAATTCGTAATTTAGAGATAACACAATACTGTACGAAATGTAAATTTCTTACAAATGCAAAATCAGTAGTAAAAATTGAAAACTGATGCTACTTTTGAGTTCTATTCACAATATTAAATATATATCATGATTTCGAAATGATTCAGACTATGAATGAAAATGTAAAATAATATAAGGCCGACTATGAATGAAAATGCAAAATGATATAAGGCTATATCCCTACGTTTCTTTCCAAAAATATATAAAAAAATTGCCGGCATGGCTGGAGGACATAGAGTTTACATGGTACGGAGAGCGTGGTTTCGAGAGAACAAGTTGATTTTGTCTTACCTATGTGTAGGTAATCTATCTAACCTACCTTTCCCCACATATGTGTAGGTACAATTACGTTTTACATCTATGTGTTGGTATAAATCTATTTCCCCACATACGTGTAAGTAAAATTAAGTTGCCCGCTTATGAGCAGGCACAATTATCTTGCCCCACATATGTGTAGGACAATTATCTTACCCCACACATATATGTAGGTACATTTATCTTGCCTCACATATGTGAAAGCACAGTTATCATGCCCCGCTCTGTAGGCGCGAAGATCGTCTTCTGATTTTCACAGACAAAATTAAATGCTATTTATACTGTTCTTATCTCAATGCCTCTCAGAATGTCACTTTATGAAAGATCGGTCCTTAATCAAAAACGTATTCTTCACTGCTGTGATTAATTAACCAGTTAGTGCTGCAGATAAGGGAATTCTCCGAAATTAAAAAGTTATCATTTCTTTTCTCATATTCGGTGGAGAAATATTTCGTCCATTTCCCAAGCGACAGTAGGAGCCTGAACCGTAATAGACTACCGTTGCTGTCCACGACTGTTGTGCCTTATAACTACTGTGGAAGATGACTGTTACAGTCTTCAAACATAGGAGCCTTAACTACAGCAAACGACTTTCACAGTCCACGACTGTAGCACACAACTGTTGCAGTAGACGACTGTCACAGTCCACGACTGTAGCCCACAACTGCAGCAGCAGACGACTGTCACAGTCCACGACTGCAGCCCACAACTGTTGCAGTAGACGACTGTCACAGTCCACGACTGCAGCTCACAACTGTAGCAGCAGACGACTGTCACAGTCCACGACTGTAGCCCATAACTGTAGCAGCAGACGACTGTCACAGTCCACGACTTCACCCCACAACTGTAGCAGCAGACGACTGTCACAGTCCACGACTGCAGCCCACAACTGTAGCAGCAGGCGACTGTCACAGTCCACCACAGCCCAGGCAAAGTGTCGGAGTCGAGCGCGTAATCATAGAGGATCTGGCGAAGATTTCCTGGAGAATTGAGTCAGCAGTTGAAATTCGCACTCAATTAGCAGGGGAAATTAGCTCTCAATTAGCAACGGAAATTAGCTCTCAATTCAGTTGAGCAAATGCTTACTCGGAGTAGTTTAATCAGAAGCTCAAGGTCGTGCGCGCTGCAATTGAGATACAGAGGAACAGCTGGGCAGCCACGACGGTTCTCAGACTAGCGATTGTGAGGGTGAAGGGCGAGAATGCAGTCCTACGACTGGCGATTGTGAGGGTGAAGGGCGAGAATGAAGTCCTACGACTGGCGATTGTGAGGGTGAAGGGAGAACATGAGGGGCAAAAAAAAACATGAAATATTGTCAAGCGATTCAAGAATTTTCAGAGAAAAAGCGACTGCGTGCGGCCTGCCGCTCATTAAAATGCCCGCTAAAGAAAATTCGTAAAAGAAATTCACTATAAATAGTTTTGAATAGAAAACTGTGACTAAGTAAGACACTCGTATAAAGTTAACCTCTGCAGCACATCTTGTTTTGCTTGAGCGGCAGACCAACTAGCCCTTAGGTTATTGAACAGAAGGAGCATATCATTTCAGGAAACTGTTTCAAGCATAATGCAGTGAGAAGTAGAGGGTTGCATTAACACAATAGCATGGGACTTGATCGTAATTATAAGCTTTTTTCGATGTGAGGAATTATCTCCTAGAGCATGAAGAATTTTATATAAATTTTTTACGATAAATGCGAGAGATGATGCGAGCCATAGGGACCAGTTGACCAAGAAAATGGTCCGAGCAAAAATTGCTTCTAAAGTATGAAGGTTAAGCGAAAAATATCCTTGAACATCAAAAAATGGTTAGAGGAAACGTTTGAATGGAAATTTTGTGGACGGAATTATTACATAACTGATCCCATGAGCTTAATGTGTTTTTTTTCACATAAAGAAAAACTAAATCATCGCCTGCTGGATGATCGCCTCTTCAAGGAGAGATGGAGGTGAATATCAAAAAGCGTTCCCTCACAGCCTCTTTGGAGCAACGCATGTTATTCGGACGAAGTCAGTTGAGTCCGACTCAGCGCGACATCTGAGACAGAATGTACACTCATTGAACTATGCTTTGACGTTTTTACTTCCTCAAAAATAATTCAAAGAACTTGTTATAAAAATAATTCCACTAATTCCTCGCACATTCCTCACCTGCACACGGCTTTTCTTTCCCAGAGCTTTTTGCGAAGGTTCGTCGAAAGCGTAACACTCTCATATCAGCTCAACACAGGATTTTTAATTAAATGGTCGGTATTTGATTCCCTTTATCGCCTTATTTTTCTTTTGAAATGAGAAATCTCTCTAATTATAGTATTCAATTCAGAAGTTCAGCATACACGTCTACACTTTATGGTAAGATTTCTTCGATAAGCAATGAAATCAAATACATTAACGAAGTACTAAAACATAATAAATATCGCTCACTTCACAACCACAATTTTTTAAATACCTACACAACCTGTTTCTTTCAGCTCATTGAACATGCTGATATGAACATTCTATGGTCTTATCCATTTCAGAATTTCCCATTGACATCGTTGAGATCCCATTCCTTGAACCTAGACGGAGTGTAAGAGCTTTTTTATCGGACGATTGGTCGTATACAAAGCACTTGAATTGTACTTGCCAGAGAGCAGCCATTCAAGTACACCAAACCTGCCATGCTGCAGCTCACGTGTGTCCGCCATGTTGACCAGAAGTATAATTCTATGATAAAATGTAGAGCCGTTTGTCGTGGAGTTTTATCACATCTCTATTATCGTGCTATTTCATTGAAGAATTGGATTTCCGTTTCGAAACATTTTTGATGGAATTCTATGATTCCGAAACGCTGGCCACTTAAAACTCAATAGTTCTTATAGAAATATTTTAATGTTATTCTATAATCTAGACTCCTGCATATTCGATGTTGTATTTGTTATGGTAAGTCTCTCACGATGCGCAGGTCAGATAGAGCCCAAATGAACGTGCTGCAACCGGCACAGTGTATGCTTACATATAATAAATCGGAGCAGCTAATTTCGCAGAGCTAACTGGCAATGGCAGAGCAGTGGCGCGGTCGTCATGTCCGCTTCAGATCGCAACTACCGAGATCTGCAAGCGGCCACTGGCCCATTGCTTGACCCTAGAGATAATCTGCTCAAAACCCCCATAGTACGTCGGAGAACTGCCATCGCTACTAAGAACTGCCTAAAGCCTACCACACTTTTTCTCTAGTTTTATTGACGCTGATCATCTTTGAAATTTCTCAAATACTCATACTCAAGCACACGTTGCAACACCGCCGGCAAAAATTCGGAATGGAAAAATTTCCATTCAGACACCAGAAAATAAGCCTTCTCTAATGAGGAGGCGACGTGGCATCGAAAGAGCCCCCATTCCCCAGACGGTTGACAGGAGAAACGCACGCCTCGCTGCTCCCTCGCCTTAACACCTTCCAGCATTCAGATCACAGCCCCGAGGACGCCTTGCGAACACTCTTCTGCAACACTGGGCGAAGCCATCCCGTCATTATTCCTCCGGCTTTTGTAGGTCTACAGCCAGCGCCTTAACCCCTCCCCCCCTCGGAGCGCGTTCTGAGAAGACATCGTAGTTTTCTGGCCGATGCACGTTCCTATGTGGAGTGAACGTGGACACGTCTGTCGCCGGCCCCTTCCCCTGCCTGCAAGATTCGGCTTCCATCGCCGATGTTCGTGATTTTTTGGAGGCTAGTGCCGAGTGGGTCATTGGCCGAAAAGTGTTCGTCGTGAGCTGGGTCTTAGGAGGTAAATCTTGTTCGCTATAAATATATAACTTGGAAGCTGGAACAAAACTTAAAAGCTATAACGACTAAACTTACATACCATAATGATACAATGAAAAGTATAACAATATCAACATAGATTTTGCATGGTAGATTTGACTCACCGATCAAACTTTACCGGTACCAACAGAGCGCTCTAACCCTGCAGACCGCTCCTTCTCTCTTATCGTAAGGGCCTAAGCTCCAGAGAACAGCCCGTGTGATGCGGAAAATTACGTTCCTACTGACTTCATAGTTGAATTAAAATTAACTTGAAATTTATATTTATTTCCATTCCCCAGTTGTTTTCATTTTTTCCTCTCAAGTGTCTTCGTTTCCTCTCCCACATAATTGTATGAGCACGAACAGGAGCAGTTTTAGCTATGTAAATCATGCTTAAATGCATACACTCAATAAAATTTCTTTTATTTTCAACTGATCCACCACCGGAGAATTTTGACGCGACTTTTGCATCGATAGACAGGCACCTAAACGATCATCAATTAGTTATAAAAAGGGAAATGAAAATAATTTTGAAATCCCAGCCATCTTGTGATGGAGACATGACGCATGAGAGCATCAACCGGATATTAATGAACCAAAAGCCCAATTAAATTGGGAATTACTGCGGCCGATGTCGGGAGCCGCTGGGTAAAAAAAGTTCCTGCCTCTGAGTGCAGTTCAATTAGGGGAATTGTACAGGATTTACATCGCTATTTCTGTGCTCTCCGTCTATCACGGGACATATTATTGACAGATCGTTGATGTCAAACTTGGCACTTCGGGCCCCGGAAAATCTTTAATCGATGTGAATAGCAAATTTTCCTGGAAGTGGGAGGAATTTTCAGTGGCATGTATGGTCTCTAGTACGAAATTCATCATGATATTGTCAACAGTAAAAAGGGCGAAAGCTTTAGAGAAACATTTCTGTCATTCAATCGCTTCAATAACTGAATTGACTTTACTTATAATGGACTTCACTGTTTTTAGTTCCCATATTTAAGGGAAATTATTGTTGGTAATTCCCTCTTGGTTCTTCTTTGGTTCTTTTTTCTTGCAAATATAACAGTCGGTGCTGAGCCAAAAAAGGTTGTTTTCGAAAAACTAGTTTAGTTTTATAGTACCATATTATTATCTTACCAAATTTTTATGAATTATTTGTCAAAAGAGAATTCAAATGATATGTGTTAATATAAACACCGGATACCAATGGAAAATAACTTTTACTGAATTACGAAATCCAAAGTCATTGATCAATGTAATGTCCCTTTATCAGCTGACCTCGTAGATCCAAAGGTTTGTTCTATCTTTCAAATTTGTTATGAAAGAAACTGTTACAGAGCTCGAAACAAGGGCTGCGATATCAACTTCCCTTTTTGTAGGGGAGGGGGGGTCTGCGATATCGGGATCTGAAAACAGGCTGACAGGTGCGAAGAAAGACTTTCCTGTTCATTATTATTCCGTACATTTTAACGCTCTTAGGGAAATCCAGTACTTCAAACTTCACATTTCCTGTCGTGTAAATTGTATACATAAAATTAAAGTTTCGTTAACGTATGCGGTGAAGTAATCAACTGCAGGTTTTATTAAGGGCACAATCTGATTGCTGCTAACACAATTCGGATTAACTGCGGCCCTGGGAAGCTCTCGTACGACCGAGTCTCAGCTCTGACCTTCTCGTTAGTGAGGCCCTGTTTGTGTTGTAGATTGGTTGGCATCCTGATGGCCGTTTGTGTCCTGTAGATTGACACAAATTAGTTGTATAAGCAGTGGCAGCAGCAGCTGTTACGGTTAAGACGACCCTCTTGATGTTCACAGTCAGTCAAAAAATAGAAATAAAATGTATTTGCGTTTTCCTTTCATCGGTCTTTCCTCCCTTCACATTATACACTAAAGCAAAAAATATGAATGTTAAAGCCTGCTTGAATTTATGAATTTTTAAAATTATTCTGGCTTCCTGATTTCCAAACACATAAAAAGAAAAATTAAGCTTATTTATTTGGTAAAATGTTGAGATAAATAATTTTAAACACGTTTCAAAAGACATAAGGTGTGTAAAGCCTATTTCGAAACAACTTCAAACTATTCTTTCGAGTAAGAATTTGGGTTGCACTATGGAGGGAAAATTTCAATTTTCTCTATCAAAAGATTTTCTTCTAATGTATCGAAAGTAAATTATAAGAGTTGATGCAAAACTAGAGGCAAAAAAATCGAGAGTTTAGTTGAAAGAATTTAAAACCCACAATTGTTATCAGTTTACTATTTTACAGTGGCACGCACTCTGCATCCTTGTAAGATAAGGTTTGAGCTCGTAGTTGTACATAGACTCCAGAACCCGGAGATCGAAGTCGCATGAGCAAGAATCAAAGATTTTAAATCTATCAATGCCTATCGTTTGATCACCGGAGTTATTGTACAATGCTGACGGATGCTGAGATGAAGAGGAGTTCCAAGAAATCGATTTATTCAATGAATGAGGCTGACATGCTCAGCATCCCTCACGCGCAGCGCTCTGGGGGAAGAATACACAAAATGTGATGTGTAAAGTGCGCGATTAAAATTATAGACGAGAGATGATTTCGTGACATCAATGAAACAGGAGTTGAACCGTATGCTTTTAACTTAGGTGAAACGAATGAAAAATTTCAGAAAAAGAAGTAGATAGTATTCTTTACAAAGCTTTTTTCAGTCTCTGATAGGTCTTTCTAACTACAGTATGCTCGCCCCACCTGAAATTTGTACAATGTCAAGATAAAAGACAGCTCGGTGCAAAACTGCGTCCATAGCGCCTGGTGACACTTTTTTATGTAGCAAAGCTCGCCGTAAAAAAATAATAGTGGAGTTCCAGTGAGAGCAGCGTGTCACGGCATTGTCCCTTTCTATTACTGAATTAAATCTCATTTTGGTCGCACCGACTCACTTTCTTCACGACCCTCGACGGAAGTAAATAACTATAATTTTTTCCAATACTCGTGTCAGTTCTCCAGTTAGTATAAAAGTAACTTTAGTGCAACTTCTATCATGAACACGGAAGCATCAGACACTGAAAACTAGTGGTGTTGCAATCAATTTAAATCCTTACGACAATACATCATGAAATTTAGTGATAATTTTTTATATCATCGACGATCTTTAGTGCAGAAACAGCATTTTTAGAAACCTTGACCCGCCTAGGTGCATCAACCACCACTCATCAGCTCAGTGGTGTAATGTCAAGCAGCGTGTGAGGGTGTTTGCTTAAGTGAACAAGTGATACGATTCAGTCATTATCATAATGTGCCATTTCAGCTTAATTGATTGGTGAATTAATTCATAGACTATGTATACTTCCCGTGTATAGGCCATACTGAAGCGTAGAATTCTCAACGTTAGTTTACGCTAAGCAAAGTAACAGATGGAATTTTATCTTTGGAATGTTCGTTTCCTTTAAAGTTGTAATGTATTCATTTGAGCCCATCTACAGAGTCAATGAGTGTGCTGAGTAAGTTAAATTTTCGTCTAAATTTCCGTAGACTTACAATGGTAGATGATGGTTGTGCACATAACGTTCACGTACAGTACCTGTCATACGCTCACTTGAGTCACAAAACTATTCCCAAATCTTGCAGTAATTTCTATGAGTATGGGCAGGATTGTGCTGATAATATAACGGAAAATATTATGAGGAATTTTTCAATAGTAAGTTTTGCCCACTAATCAAGTTAAGAACAATAAAAAAGGATGTATAGGTTTTAATTGTAAAACCAAAATTTCGTACAGCGAAGAGAGCTTTGCAATTTCATAAATTGATTTAACATTCATTCACAGGATATATATTCTTTTGAAATTTGATTAATCGGAAGGGGATATTTTCGGAGCAGTTTCAGGTCCACGAGGAAATTCAAGAGCAGCAAAAATTTCGAGCCTCCTCGGAAAATTCCAGAATTTGCGCGGTTGGAAAC
>VOMN01008445.1:0-58829 GCA_014899125.1 Orchestia grillus
GCTGCCCGCACCACACGACGCCTCTCATGTTGCGTTATGCTGCCGGCACCACACGACGCCTCTCATGTTGCGAGCGAGCTGGCCCGGGCTCGCCAATTTTGATTACCGTTCATGAGCCTTCATTTGAGTACCGAAAATTTCTAATTTCTTTTATGTTCGTGTGAACATAAAGGCTCGTAACGAGGGTAACAGGAGTGACCGACAGGATCTAGAGGAGACTCTAGTGTCTAATGATCTTTACATGCGCTTAAAATAAAGACGACAACTAGGGCTGACCATCAGTGCAATATGCGAGAATAATTAGACCTCTAGATCCCATATGTCTGGAATGATAGCTTGTTTTTGCGTGATTTCAACTTTAACTTTGTACAAAAATTTAACAAGTCATACTTCTGTCATTATTCTACAGAAGAATGATTGATTTTTGTTGTTGTTGGGGTGAGAAATCTAAATAGTTGATGGTTGATGGCATTTCTATATTTTTTCATTAATCATATCGTGGAACTCTTCGTGCCTTTTGTGTATATATAGATCGGGTCATTCAGATACGAATATTGCACTTGTGTGTGAATAAGCACTTGCAAGAAATCAGGGGAGTTTTATGCATTGGTACTTATAAAATGAAACAAATATTTCTTAGAGTATTGAAGTATTTATCACAATATTAACATAGGAAATTATCAAATCATAAAACAGTGAACGTTATGTGCTGTATTTAAATGTAAAGCTCAGAAAAATCGATCGCCAGGCGAGTATTGGTTCAGAGTTACAAACTTGTCTTCTTCACGATTATAAGTTGGGTCATATTTAGTGGTATGTAGAACCTGTAACAACAGGTTATAATTAGTTAGATAGCCTTCATACCGAATTTTTAAAATATTCACTGCTTTATTTAAGCTTGTTATTTATTCTCATTCCATCGGTAAAATTATTGCACAGTTGAAGTAAGTTAAACATTCGGATGAAATATGCACAATACTTACGTCACGGTTGGCAACCTTAAATAAGGTCGCGTAACTGAGAAAAGTGTTGCACCGTACGCTTATGGCTCACAGTTTTGCGCAGGACTCATTCCTACCGTTTCATTAACGTGCGTGTGGCAAAATTACATTGCCTTCGACCTGTGCGATTCTCCCCTTGAGAGGTGGACGCACGACTGATACTGCAAATAATCGTCTCATCAATAAATTGGAACATCAGACTCTATGAAAATAAAAGAATGCATCTAGGGCAAGTCGTAAGTTTCAAATTGTGCCGTGTATGCGAAGGAGGAATGATTTTACGAGGATGAAAGCTTGCATGGATGAAAATGAACTTAATACGAGTTCACAATGGAACGGCCTTCGTCACCTATATTTAAATTAACAAGCAGTAGCAGTAGAGTAACCCCACAATAAATATATCGAATAGTTTTAAGAATGCTATAAAATCAGACTATTTCGAAGGTTATTTTTCTCTTCTTCAGTACATCATGTGTGAATTCTTCAGCCATAAACGTGCTGGAGGTTGGAAGCTTTTCGCATCATCCTTGATATTCCTCTTCTTGCCAGACACACGACCAAGGTCTTTTCTCAGATCTGTAAATAAGAGAGGCCTTCGTTTTCGGTTCATTAATCTTCAACTTAAATTCTCGTAACTTGTGCCAAGAGCCTCCCCCTCTTCTTGGTGCGTCCGGTACTTGCAGTTTGGAGGTCTGCTTTTTTGCTGTCGAGAATTTATTTCAAATCTGCCCTAATTGCGATATGTTTCGCGGGACTTTTATTCGTACTGATTATATTTCATAAAAGAAGCCGATGTTCATCCAAGGAACACCGGTTCGAGCTACCATAACATGCATTGACATGCCATCACACTTCAAGCCCATCAGGACGGCGGCAGCTTGGAAATATGTCAGTGGGGAAAATATTTTCCCTTCATTCTTCTAGCTCGCAGGTTTTTGTTTTTCTGTTTATTTCATTCGACATTCAGTCGTGAGGACTTTTGCTGTTCTCTTAAGCTCTGTGGTCAAAAAATTAGTTACCTACTGTTTTTTGAGTTCAAGTGTATCATTTTTCGAGCTCCTCGCGAGGATGACAACTGCCGGATGCATCAGGCTAGAACTGTCATTGACGTATCACAGTCATTCAGGATATGTTAATTACTTAGACTGGCCAGCTAAGTTCTCAGACATGAACACTGAAGAGAATTTGTGGGACCACTTAAAACGCCAAATTAGACGTCGAGAAGATTGTCCACATACTGTGGCCGCAGCACGAGATCAGTTGATCTAAGAGTGATTTAAAATTGACCAGGTGTACCTTAGGATACTTGAAGCCTCAATGCCGCACAAAATTGGCGCCATTATCCATTCTCGTTGAGGTCCTGCACCACACTTATTAGAAGTAGGTGACTAATTTTTTGTCCGGGTAGCTTATTTGTGGGGGAGCTATTCATCACAGCTACGCAATCCAATCTCAAACGCAACACATCGGACGACAGCGTCAACATGTGGGCTCTTCTGAGCCCGTAAAGCAGGTGCGATCTCGGAGCATCAAATGACAAACATGAGTGCATCAACTGATCAGAATGTATATTTTGGAGCATCAAATGACAAACATGAGTGCATCAATTGAACCGAATTTATATTTTGGAGCATAAAATGGCAAAAATGAGTGCATCAATTGAGCAGAATTGATATTTTGGAGCATCAAGTGACGAATCAAAGACCATGAATGCATCAAATGACGAACCCGAGTGCTCGATTTGACCAACAGGGTTCAGGAGGCCTCATCAGCTACGGCATCGCTGCTGACGGAAACTTGGGGGGAACTTTTGCTGTCGACACACAAGGTAAGAAACTGGCGTCATTTCACAAACTGATTGATAAAAACAGGTACATTTGGGTACTGATACATTTGATCACTGATCTAAACACATGCCTGTTTCTGAGGTCTAGATTCTAAACACATGCTTATAAATTTTACAGGTATATATGGGTACTGGCATATTTGAACACTGATCTAAACACATGCTTATCAAAATGGGCGCAGGGCTGAACCGGCATAAAATGTGCCACTTACGTGCAAGGTGGAGCAAAATTCTTACTTTTTCCATCAGTGATCATTCGGTGAAGCATTGTCCAATCGTTGTTGTATTTTGAAGTCAGCTCTAAGGCAACAAACGAGTTTTTTTATGAGCAAAAATTTTTTTGCAGCTGTTTAAAAGCACGCTAAGCCCACTTCGCTAGACATGGACGTGTAAGTAGGTAGACCCTATTATTAATGTTTTGTTCTCAATAAAACGTGAGTTTCACAACTACTTTGTTCAGACAATCTTCGTAGCAGTGGCTTGGAGGCTGAGATATTTGTGTACTGTATGTTATAAGCGTCAATCGCCGCTGTCATGGACGAATCCTGTAGAGGAACTGCCTGGCCAAAACACGCTTCATTCTTTCAAACGTAATTGTGTTTCAACTTTTTGAACGTATTACGTTTAACCGTATTTGTATTTTGAACTCAGCTAAGATGACGTTGCAGCGTTTGAAAATGAAGTATTCAAATTACAAATTTATCAATACTGTATTATATATTTATATTATATCGATCTTAAGACTAAACTTTTAAAGCTATTGTGTCCCGTACTCTATTTTGTAATGCAATTCCACTACGTATTTTTGGATAATTAAGGAATTATTTTCGATGCTAAATGAATGAAGCCATGATAAAGAGAAGATGTAAAAATCTGAATCCCCATGTTCGGAATTTTAGTTTATTTTTAAGGAAACAATCCACCCAATGTTGGAACAGTAGGATGGAGGAGAATGGTCAAGAATTTGGGCATGTAATCAAAATTTATTCAGATTATAGCTCAATAAAGTACGTTAGCAGCTCACACAGTATTCCAATAACTATCCCGTATTATTGAATATAGGATTCAACATAAACTGGCAAATTGAAGGCCTTATTTAGGCAAAAGCAATCACTTTGAACATGAGTGACTGCTAACATGCGTCGCCTCTCATAAACAAGATCGGAGAAAATCTCGTTTGATTCTTTTGCATCTGGTTGCAATTCACGAATTCTAATTGAGCCAGTGAGCTGGCAACGCCAGCAACATACTACATCACGGACTGTTTGTGCAGAAACTCTAATCCTATTTCAATCATTGGCCACCATCTGCTCATTGATTTTGACAATATCTGTGCTAGGACGAAGAGAGACGAGCGAGTCTAGCTGACTAGCCATGTCGGGACCCAGAAACGATTTAATTGAACGTCGACCTTTGTTGATCCGAGCTCGCCCATGCGAGAGACGGAGCGCCAGCGCCGCTCAGATTCCTTCCTATTGACGTCCGCTGAAAGAGGGCTTCAGTTGTTGAAACCTTTTCCTCCAATGAATGCTTCGCAACAAAAACTTGGAAGCGAAACTATCAAAAAGAGTTTCTCTAAGGACTCGAAGAACATCATTTAGTTCTACAGTATCTTTCATTTTTACTAGTATCGAATGTGAATGCACACAAAGTTATAATTAAGGCTTTGTTTCTCGTACGAGAGTTATCTCGCCCCGTTTTAATAACACGATCAGGTTAAAGTCAGAATATTTGTCCAAGTGAGTTGAGCAATGTTTCTTAACTGCATTAGAACAGTACTATGATCTCAGTGAGCACTTCGGAATACATCAGAAATACTAACGCAGTTCTTTCCAATATTCAAGAATTCATGAGAATTTAGCCCTCATTGCGATTAATGTTCAACTGAACGTCAGATTTTTCAGAGGATGTGGGAGTAAATTAAGTTCCAAAAAAATGTCTGCGAACAAACATCCACGGTAAAAAAGAAGGAGAAAACTGCAGCGGAAAGCTTATACTGAAATATTTTGAGCCCTTGTGCCTCACACGATGTGTTGGACGCGGCGTCGATGTAAAGTGCGGTCCTCGTGCGAGGTGAGGTCTCCGATGCACTTTCCTGGAGGCTCAATGCGAGGGAATTTGATCACGAGTCTCTCAGGATTATGAGGAGAAGTTCTTTGTGGGCCAGGAGTCGACATTTCTTCGACGTGTGAACAACCGCTGCTGCGCTGCGGAATTTTAAAAAAATATATTGCTCATGATGTCTCATGAATAATGCAGACACCACATTTATTGTGCTGTCGCAAGAGCTTTGAAAGATGGAATATGCAGGCAAAATTTATGATTGTTCATGTTACTTACAAGGGAGAAGATAAAAAGATAGGATATGTGAGAATATTTATAATAAAATATTCTGACAAATCCATGGCTATTCGAGAAATAAGTAATAAAAAGCAAATAAGCTTAGCTTGCACACTAATGCCACAACTTCCACTTCACTCTCAAGGAAAGCCTCTTCCATTTGTTTGCTCGCTGAAAGTGTAAAGCAATGTTGGATAGACTCGTTTGATTACAGGGCTTTTATTGTTATTTTTTGTCCGCATTCTCCAAGCTCGATGGCGTCAAGAGTTGGGATGCTTCGCTTAAGGCTTACGGCAGGTAGTAGCCTGTATTAAAAATAGAGTAGAGATATGGAGGGCTAATACGGTTATTCGTAGCTAGTCATCGATAACAACAATATGTTTATTGTAGCTTATATACTGTACATAGTTGCTAGTCTTGTATAGCAACTGTGCTTTTGAAGTTCCTCCACTTGTCTAAAAGCTAGGCTAGTAGTTAGCCTTGAATGATATCTAGTCTAGAACACTGGTCAGCGCGGTGGTTAATCATGAATGGTAGTTAGTCGTTCAGGGTAGTCAGTCTTGCAGGGTAGTCAGTCTTGCAGGGTAGTCAGTCTTGCAGGGTAGTCAGAGGTAGGACATCAAGTACAGCTTGTGTGTGCAAGACACACCTAATCATTGTAGCAATCGTAACTCTTTGTCTGACCATTTCGGAATGGAATAAATTCTGAGACCGATCCACAGAATTCGGAAGGATTTTAATAACCGTGGAAAGCAATAGTCACTTGACATGAATTAAACTAATTTTCGAAACGCGGGAAGAAACGTACGGACAAAATTAGATAATACTGACGCATATTTCTTGGCAGTATAGAATATGTTGCTTAATGTTTATTTCCCATGATATAAGTCATTTTATGGTATATAATGTATTACATGATAAAATCATATAATCTGCAGAAAAAATTGTAGATTCGTTCGAACAATGATTCAAATCTATTCAGAAGGTTTGAATAAATTTATGTTCAGCAAACACTCTTGTATTGCGAGCTGCACTTCACCACGTGAGTGCGGAAGCCTTCTCACGAGCGCCCCCCGCAGGCACGGTGCGGACGGCCCGCCTCTTGGACCGAGAGGCCACCGGCGCCTTCCTGCTGCGGGTGGTGGCCTGGGACAGTGGGGCCCCGCCCCTCACCACCACCAGCACCATCACCGTCAGTGTGACGCGCTTCATGCTGTAGGACCCACCGAGGGTCATTTTAGGCCCCCCAAAGTAGAAACGTGTCGAGTATTGCAGCTACTCGATAGTTATTGTACTTACTGGTGCCATGTTAAACAGCAGGTTGCCACGTTGGATGGCCAATTAACCTGTTAACGGTCACTGTACGCGTATGAGAATGTTGTAGTTGTTGCATTCACACGTTTACTGTCCACATACGAGAATGCTGTGGACGTTGCATTCACACGGTTACTCTCAACTTCCCTGATCGTATGAATGTACCGCCGCCAGCCGGGCAGTGACCCTTAACGGGAAAAACTGTTTATTCTGGTCAAGTAACAACCCAAGATTGGCTAGTTATTCATACAATTAACCAACTAGCCAAGACTGCCTAGTTGGTCAACTGTGTAGTTTGTGCTGGACAGGTGAAACGTTTCTTTAACCTTTTCAGTCCCGTTGGGATAATAGAAAACATTAGGCTCGCTTGCAGAACAAGTGATATGAAATTCACTACGCCACTGATGAAAGCGGGATCTAATTGGCTGAGGGTTCACACGATGCCGCATGTAACTAGCGAAGCGTAGGTACTGTGACGTCACAAATGTTGGGTAGGCGCCAATTGCGTCCCAGAACTCCCACACAAAATCTGTGGGACGCATTATCCCAACGGGAGTGAAAGGGTTAAACCAACTGACTAGTTAAAGTTAACCAGTTGGAAATCATCAGGTGAGTAGAGAGGGATTACTTACTGGTCTGTCGAAGTCAGTTTGTCATTTTGAACCAGTTGGTGTCAACAAATTTGGTATTACCAAATTTGTTGACACCAACTTCAACAGACACCTGCAGGGAAAGTAATGCTGTGTCGGTTACCAGTGTCGGTTAGTTGATGTAAAGCAGTCGATGAGCCATTCAAGCAATAGAAAGCGCCGTTCCATTAATCGTAGTTCAGCAGTTGAAATTGTGGAAACAAGTTAATTTTTGAGACTAACGACTTTGACTAAGAACTAATCAAGTAGTTGTGGCGTTATCGTAACCGTCAGTGTTCAACAAACCAGCAAGAGGGAATGGCGA
Source organism: Orchestia grillus (assembly GCA_014899125.1). NCBI lineage: Eukaryota > Metazoa > Arthropoda > Malacostraca > Amphipoda > Talitridae > Orchestia > Orchestia grillus. The sequence continues at coordinate 7,456 of VOMN01008445.1, forward strand.
GTCTGAGTGAACCGATCACAGATCGCCAGGAGTGGCCACTAAACATTGTGCCTTCAAGCAAATAATTGATCTCCATTGATTTTCGAAGCACTCTGTAGGAATATTTCAATATTTAAGTTATTAAGTAACTGGGTACGTTTTTAATGCAAGTGATGAGTGCAGTTCGCTTGTGAGTAACATTTTAAAATTACTTTTGCTTCGATCTTAAAACCTTCGGGAGAGATCCTCACGCTGAAATGTACTGTTTTTTGATAAGCGCTTTTGTGATATATTAGTTCAGAGCTCAGTCGTTTCCAGCACATAAATTATAAATATTTTGCATAACTTTTACCCTGTTTATGACGTGCTTTTTCAACAGCCCTAAAAGTTTACACCGAATTATCATACATTCCGTTAACTAAAATGGAAAAATATTTCACATTTTCCCCTAAGACTCCAAACAATCCCTGACGGGAAAACTGGACACTGTTCATATAGCGTCAAGACTACAAATTGTCTTAGTTCAACATAATTTTTACTTTACCATCTTCCGCACTGCTATTATTAATTTTTTGCCACGTAGTATACGAATGAGAAGTAGGAATTTTGCGGTTAAACTGCCAGAAAAGTTTGCAATTGTGACTCATAAAATAATTGATTTCCGTCGTCAATATTTGCAAACAAAATTGCTAAGGAAATCCCGAAGCGGATGTACAATTTTTCTCTTTCATACTTCATAGTCGTTACCGCAGAAATTGTTACTTCAGCGCTATCGGACTTGTAGTTTATGCAGGTTCATCTACAAAATGCTTTCGTAAAAATGAATTTTGAAAGAAACAACTGTGTTTTTTGTTTTTTTATGAGGCCATACTGATCTAGCAGCCCAGTACAGAATATTTTCAAATCTCTGCCCAACAATGCTTTCATGAACGAACTATCAGTTCCCTGACGACCAAAGGCTACGTGTATTGCATTTATACCAGGCAATGTTCGGTGGGGTCAATTATGTACATGTATCATAAATTATACTAAAAAAATTCAGATGCTTCGATATTTTCAATAGAAACGTTACCGTTAATGAACCGAATTTTGGTGACTAAAGTACTAATTATTAAGATGTGAAAGCATAAAGTGTCAATATTACCACTTCACTGTGATACTTCAGAGCTTGTAGCAACGTAAGAGATCCACCATCAAGAACAATTTGAAACATTTTTTCGCATGATGTGGACACAGCTCAGGTTGATCAGGTCTAAAGCATCCGTCTAGCTTCGGGATTCCATTTACAATGAGACTTTGATGCATGGCAGGTCTAGCGGAGGAGCTCTAGAGTTCAGAATAGAATTCTCTAGAATTTTAGAATAGCGGACCCTCTAGAATTCAGCATTACTTTCCCTGCAGGTGTCTGTTGAAGATGTGAACGATAATCCGCCTTTCCTAGTGAGCTCTCCTATCGTTTCCATCGCTGCTCCCGACCTACAAAGAAAAGAAAACACCGCTCTCGTCACCACAGCCACATCGGATATTCCAGCACCGTTTGCTCCAGACGTCGACTGGGAAAAACTATTGAAAAACGTTCAGCGAAGTGGTGGAGATTTTGCAGAGCTGAATGAGAAATATCTTGCATCCTTCCTGAGCACCCCAGGAAGTATTGGCAGTCAAAACATAGATGAAAACATGAAAAATGAAGACGGAACAAGGACTACACTGATGAGCGCTACATCTTTTGTGTCTGGAACTAGAGATGCCGAAAAATTTCCAGCAGGCACGCTGAGGAACAACAGTTTGCTGTTGAATTTAACTTTTGGCGATCCAGACGAATGGGCAGTTGGACACGGCCCTCCTTTTTCGGTGGCCCTGGACCCCACCGCAGCGGCAGACATCGGCAGCATCGTCAACGTTTCTTTTGCAGACGGTAAGTTTGTTTTGGTACATTCTTGTCAACATTCGTCTTCTGCTCGCTAGATGCTGCATCAGACATGAGGTTGTTGCTTCGTCCGAACTGGAAGAATATTTTCTCTGGAAATCCATTTTTGAGTAAGGTATAGGTCGCAAATAATTGATACCAGCAAATTTATTATTTGCACGAGATTGAAGACCTTCACTTATTCAAACGCAGCTGTAACTTTGTAGCTATTACGATGTAATATTTGGTCCCACGTGATGCCCCGTTGACATCGACAGCCGCAATGATGGTTATTACACTCGAATAGCTGTACCCTGCCTACCGAGTGGTCGGCTATAAGGGTCGAATATGTATAAAAGCGCGGGCAATCCAATGATGCAATCGAGTCAACGCCCTGTCATGCTCGGCTGCAGTTCGTGTGAAGATTGTTTTTATTTTTACTTGCTACTGTACTTCTATTGCATCTAAAAAAATTGTCAATCCGACTATGCTTATAAAGTTCCACGATCGTTTTCAAGATTATTGCTAGCTGCCAAAGTCTGAACGCGTGGGCATGTTCTCTGAAGCTCTCAAAGCACGAAGAAACTGAGGTCATGAATTATAAATTACCGTATTTTTTATCTAAAATTACCGTGTTCGAGGCACCGGTACTCGCAACATTAAGATGCTCTAATTTACATTCTCGAGGGTCAATAACCTTCATTATTCTCTCACATTTTTTCCTATTCCAAGACAACAAATTTCCTGCAAGACTTGAAAGAAAAACAGATCATTCGGCCTTATTAGAGAGCCTGAATGCGGGATATAATAACACCTACAGGTCTCCGTATAGAATTCCTAGAAAATACTAACGTTAAATCTTATCATGTTCTGGTTCGAAACGAACATCGAAGCGCCGAGTTTTGAGGTACAAGATCATGTTTGTGCGAAGTGACTAACTTGTAAAGCCTGATATTTCATTGAATTGCGTCGGGAATGGCGAACAAAAGAGAATAAAGAAATAGGTGGGCAGGGTGGAAGAGATCAGTACCTGCGTCCATCCATAACATAAAGTTTGCATCGAGCTTCATGCACAGAACTCTAACAGTTCCAGGCTGGGAGATTTTTTCGGAGGCATCTTTATTGCAGGGAAAAAACTGGGGCTCTTCAGCGACAAGGTTATTAAGGTCCATACTGGCACGTTCGATCTCCACAGGGTTGCGCAGCCTCAAAGGAAGAGAATACGACAGCGTCGTCAAAAGAACTCTTAGCGGCTCAGTTTTGAGTCTAGCATTGTGCTTCTTTTATGGCAGGGCTTCTTGGTAAGGTTGACAATTCTTCATTCAGCAAGCATAATTTCAGAATTTCCGTTCTATCTTACCAATGAAAGAATTTTCATACGTTTTATTTTCTTTCTCCAATTATCGTGAAGGAGATATTTTTTGAAGAATAATTTTTTTCATTTATTCGATGCTTTGGAAAAACTGACATCGACAGGCGCAGAAGCTGTACACTGAAGAGTTTCAGTAATGAAATAGGAACTCATGTTAAGAAAAACTTACATCTCATCATGTGCCATTGTCGATAATCTCCTCAAAAACATTTTACGCCTAGCAGCTTGCGTGCGATGAGGCACTTTATCGTCGAGGGCCATTGCACCTGGCGATAGACGCTATCGTTTGGAGGCATGTCTGAGGTGATATCGATTCAAGAAAGACAATTAATTTTCATGATAAACGACCGATAAATCGAAGTCGATCTAGCCACGTATTCACTAGTTCTCAAGCTTACATAGAAAATTACCGACGTATAGCGCTTGCTTGGGCTGCCTATCCCTTATACGCTCTTCCATTCTTGTTAAGCTTCGTAGAAAAATACAAAAAAAATTTCAAAGTGGAAAACTCAGTTCTGACGTTTTAAGTTTTGTGGTTAGTGTTTTCGTGTCCAGCTAGACATTAGAGCTTTACTAGAGTTAATTCTAGAAACTCGATGAGTTCGATCCTAGATTCGTTTTGTCTTTCAGTAAACACTTCGTGAGCTATTTCCTTAAAAAAATATTACGTCAACAAATGTTTTAAAAAACGAATACGTGATCTCTAAATTCAAATGCATAATAGGAGAATAAGAAACACTTCCATAATCACAATATTTGGCGCAGTGATTCATGCTATGACTGAGAAGGCACTCAAGAAGAGAACATCGAACTTGCTCATTACGTACTTTTTCAATGGGAAAGCTTTTTGGTGCAATGCGATTGTGAGCTACGTCACGTTTGAGGTTCTTTAAAATCGCGATTACTTTCACTTTTTTCTTTCTTTTGCACAGCATAACACTTGTAAACTATAGCAAGACTCGAATTTTTAGCCCTGAGCTTGATGGACTATCCATGTTGTCACAGTAATATTATTCAGATAAGCTAAGTAAAAGTACATGGTATTGGATTGGTGGGTCATGCTAAATGTTTCGACACTTTTCGCAGTGACTGAAGATTGTTTTTACGGCCCCCGAAAATAAAAGAAATCACTTTTCATGAGACTTAACACGTAGTGCAGCGTGAGTTCTTCTTGATTTGATCCACTGCTTTGAAAAAAGTATTTATGCGTTGCGAGCCTTGGAAATTTTATTTCAGCTCCTCGTAGGTTCGACCAGAACTGAGCCGTGTGCATCTTTTAACACGCCCGTCCATTCCCTCAGCACCTGATGCTTGTGGTCTCTGGGACCTGTAATCGGAATTGTAAAGCTCTGATGGCAGTCAAAGGAGTACTTTGGCCAATTCTGAGCCTTTTTTGAAGTCCAATCTAGCGCTTGAAATTAATTGGGGTCTAATTTTTCTTTTACCCGTACGTTTTATTTGTATTTGGACCTCTTGCAGTAAAATTACATACATTAAGGAACAAGTTATTTTATCATCCAATGGTAAATATTTCGTATTTCCAAATGCTGACACTAATAAATATAGATATGTTAAAAAATGAAAATACCTATATCTTCATAGAGAGAGAAAGGGAATATGTTTTGAAGAATATTCATTATGTGTACGAAGAAAATTTTATTTTTATTTTTGAATTTTTCAAAAGGAAAACTCCCTGTTCTAAAATTGCTATAATTTTATGAAAAGACAAACATTTTTTTGCCATTCACAAGGAAGGAAAAAGTTCCTGAATTTAAGATTTGAAAATTTTCAACAAAATCTTCAGAATAGCAAATCTTCAGAACACATATAACTGGCATACCAAGTGTGCAAAATTTAAAGCTAGTTCGACGTAAATTTTTAAGTCAAAATATATAACCTGGATTACTCGCTTGGTTATTCAGTATCTAGTTCTCCAGTTTACTGGATCACTCAGAAGATACAATTTTTTTCTAAGGAATATATAGAACTGACGAATACCCATCTGGAGAACTCAATCCTTCAATTCGAGAGAAGTATGATAATGATCTTGTTTTCAAAAAGTGCATGCTTGGATATTCTTCTTTTGTTGTGTCGTTGATTTTTTTTTGGCGGACAACACGTTCTGGGTCCCTGGCTGGGAGCTACAATTTTCAAATTTTATACATTTTCAAGCATTGGAGAAAAGCACCCGTAAATAAATAAACATATTTTTCTGTATTTCCTAGTGTGGATTTTTAAGTACAATCACACCACTATCGCAGGTTATGTGCCGTACAGTGGCGCCGTGATGACGTCAGACACAGCCGGCAGTGCGGGGGGTGGTGATGGTCCCGGCAAAGTGGTGATTGTGCCGACTGTAGTGCAGTTCAGTAGGGACTGGGAACACCACAATGGGGTGGTGCTACTGCCCATAGTGGTGAGTGATGCTGCTCCTCAACCGAAGTCTTCAACCATCACCCTCACCCTGGCTCCCCAGAGAGCTCCCACCTACGCCAATCGGACCATTCTGCTCACCCTGATTAAGGTGAGCCCGAATTGGCTGCTTGTGGATGCCACATTCTTCTCAGGGTTACCGGGCTGAAGACCAGGAGCCAGGGAACTTCTTCGCTGAGATGAGAGACATAAAAGGTAACCGTTTTAAAATGTATTTCAGTGAAAGCCAGATAATAGTTTTCTTTACTCGAAAGACATCTTTTAAGAAAAATATCTTTTGAGCAAAGTATCAGCGTAGAATCATCTGCGCGCCAGATGCAGTCATCAAAAGAGTGAGATCTGGCCCGCGAGATATGCTTGGCGATGCTTGTTTTAGACGATCACTCCCGCGTCTCACCTCAAGCTTGGAGACGTAGTATGGGATCAAATGTTTGGAATTCTGCCTTATATTAAATGGTGAACTGTTACGATAGCGGTGTTCTGTTCTTCATTTTGGGGTGCATGTTCTCTGTTTGGATTGGGGATTATTTTTGGGGTATTTCCCATGTTCACGTTAGATTTTTTCATGAGAAAGCCATGAAAAGAGAGCTATACCTCGCTAAAAAAATTTCTGACGCTCGGAATATTTTCACTGCCATTTCTAGCGCTCGGAATATTTTCGCTGCCATTTCTCCGGCTATTAATTACTCTGACAAGTCATCACAAAAGCATAGCATCGTTCAAAATAAGTCTGGCTAACATGGAAACACATTTTTTTAAAAACCTCCTACATATTTGTCTATGTACTTATAATTTTCTTCCGATGCACATACCAAGTTTTAACTCATAATCCTAGTTTTTTTTATATGAATTGAAGGTCTTCATTCACAGTTAATTTTAATGATAGCCAAGATATTGCTATAGAGAAACGAATTTATTTTCCAGGGACCGTTTATGACGTAGAAGGAACAAATGCCATTTCTATTACTGAACCAAAGAATATCCAATCGTTCAATACATTATTACTGTGGAGGCAGCTGGAGTGATTTGGGGTAAAAATAAATCGTGATCTTCAGGGCAGAAAAGGAACAATTTTGGATTAGAGCATTTAGTTTCGTTTTCGAAGGTGTGTGTGTGCGCTGGAACACTTCGAAATAAAGACTGGAAATTCTGTTCACAGAGATCGCTATCAAGCAAAGAGTAAAAAATCATTTTTCCAATGAAATATTGAGCGCAAATCGTTGGTGCGTTGAGCTGGCACTCTCTGCTGTCGTACGACTGTCTGTTTGACCAATCCGAACCAATTTTCAAGCTTCCGCCTACCTCTATATTTTTCTGTCAGGTCACTCTCGCAGGAGCGCTCTTCAAATCAAACAATACTGAACGCGTCCGAATATTTTGCCATATTTTCGTGCCGCATTTTTTGGAGGTTCTGTGGTTCTGGGGAATCACCGCAGACTTGCCGACGCTTTCTTTGATGATTTGGACTCGCGGTTGAAGGAGAAGAGGTTTTCGAGCTTCAAATCTCGGAGTCGCTCAGTGGGTGAGGTGGGAATGAGCCTTGCTGACATGCAGGTCACAGACTAGAGCGTTGAAGACTTAAAGTCTGAGTGTAATTGGGAGAAAGGGCCTTCGTCACTCATAGAACATCCTTCTGAATGCAATGGTGTCGCAAACAAGTGATTGCACGGTATATTTGTTCATTAAGTAGTTCTTAAACACCGTTTAACGCATTCTTAATGCTTTTTACGAACAACATTAACTTAATTACTTAATTATTTCTTAGTTAATCTGACAATACTCAATACGAGTATTTCAATGTAAGATATTCAAAAAATACTTTAGGATCAATCATACTGCGGTTACATTTTTTGACGAAGTTCTGCAACGAATGACTGTTCTGTTTATGTAATTTTGAAGAGCCACTGTACTTATAAGAACATTGCATAGTCCATATGGATAAATTCTACAATTGTATTTGAGGAGTTTTTAGAATGTATCTTTTCGATTGAAGCGCAAGCCGAACTCGCATATTATACATTGTCTCGTTTACGCAGCGTTGTATATTCTACACTGTCTCGTTTACGAAGCGTTCGTTGTTTTGTGCTGGCTGATCGTGTGGTTATGACAAACGTTTTCCTGGTCATATCTCTATTTTAAACATACATTTACAGCCTACACTTCTCACGATGAAAAATATATTTTGTACGCGTTCAGTTCAGCGTTATAATAAATTCTTGTTGCCAGCATCGCTACGCATTTTTTATTACTGGGCTGTGAAATGTTCATCAAAAAATTAACTCCATTCTTATCTCAAGTAATATTAGGTGCATGAAGCATAGTGCTGTCGAAAGTAATAATTATTCCTTTGAGAATTATGAACTTTGATTTTAATAAGTAATCAAGGGAGTAATTCATAAAACAATTAGACGAGAATGATGAAGTACATGCAGCTGATATCGCAAAAGAAATTTGTTCAATTTTATATAAATCTCAGGTTCCCTGAAGGAAAGTCCTTGAGGTTGACTTGCAGCATATAAAGAATAGCAAGTTAATAGTTATTAATCTTACGTGCTGTGTGGATACGTGAGAGTGCAACAAATATATTTTTTGCCCAAGAAATTCGAACAATTGAAATTTTAAATTTGGGTGATTGAAACTAGCAAGTATTGCGAGAATGAGTGACTACAGTACTATATGATCCTTGTAATACAGGTTAATGACTAATCTGCAGACAGATCTACTGTATTGCTATCGTCATCACATGGACTGCGATCTCAAGTATTGTTCAGGGACAGCTCAGACCTCTACTCTTATCTTTGTTTTAGTCTAAGTCAAGTTTGCTGTGGACGCGTGTGACTTGCTTGATATAACTCAACTTGTTTAAGCATACTCCATGCTCCAGTGAGTGGCACCATTTTCACCCAAACAAAACCAAGGGTGATAAACCATTACACTTACCATCACAAATCTTTTACACAGTTTTCCTAGTTTTCTCTTTTCGGCTGGAAATTAGGAAACTTCCAAATGGTTCCTAGAACATACTAGAAAATGATAATTAACGTAAAATTAAATGAAAAAACAGAAGAACTAATTGTCAAATAGTCTCTTCCTCGCTTGTATTTGTTGATAAATTGCTTCCTTTTACAAATTTATGCCGCCTCAGAGTTCTAATGATAGTTTAGATAGATATGAAAGTTTGTATAATTAATTCAGTTCCATTACTGAGAGGAAATGCTACAGTTTATTGTACACTTAAGTATAAATTCATAGATTTAGTCATCTTGTCTCATTTGTGACATGAACGAATCATCACATGTGTGCTTATTCTAATGGAAAAAACACAAACAAATTCTACAGACTAACAAGCTCACGCAGCTGTCATGGTGACGTCTGCCTCAGCTGCCCGAATGGGAAAAAATGGAAAAGTTTCACACTTTCTTGTAAATTTTTTTGCGCTTCTGTAGCAGTCCTTGAACAAACAGGAGCTAAAAGAGAGGCGGAACTGAGTGCTTTTGGCGTCCCCAACAGAAGAGTTTCTGGGTGACGAGCTTGGCAGAAAAGTGCTCCTAATCCTTGAAGGAATTTTCATGACCTCGGTATTGTCGGAAAGAAGCCGACGGATGCTCCTGTTTCTTGTGTTGCAAATTAGAAAATTTTCGCAGCTGTCTCCGTGAAATGTTCGTACGTCGTAATTCCAACTATAGTTTTGAAATTTCATACTTTTGTTAGATGCAATGCAAGCAGAGGAGTCGTCGTTTTGAATCCTCTTTGGATGCTGCCAAAAACGATGTTTCTCGAATTTTTTGTTTTTATTGCAATTAAATTTTAGCCTTAGAGTTTACTGATGGTGAAACAGCGTGTTGAAGCCGAGAAAATGTCACCTGCGAGCGATGATAAGCCCTGGGGACTAATTAATACTCAGTCTAGCTTTTTTGCCGTGTCATCGATAAATTTACAAAGTAGTTGATAGAATAATACTGGTGAATAAAATTATACTTTTAGATGCTCGTGGATAAAATTTAAAATGGGCAGTTGCTTCATAAAAATTTTGAATTTGACCTTATGAGTCGGTTGATAGTGAAAGGCCAATTTCAAGAAGTTTTCGAATACTGACCGAGCCATTACTCTGACACCTCAAATTGGCATATCCATTTCCAATTAGAATAATCATATCGTATCTGCTTTTCTTAAGGGCGAATACGATTTTCATTTGCTCTTTAACATTTCCCGGCAAAATTTCGGTAACTTACATCAGAGCTAATTTTCTTTAAGTTTTTAAGCGAGACGAGGAACGTAGGCCGCTATTAAAAGTAAATCACAATTGTTATTTTTTATTGACTACCTCCGTATTTTTGACCTGCAACCGTCGGGTCGTCGCTGCGGAATACTAATTTAATTTTAATTCGAGCAAGATTTGCATCAGACATTTCAATAAGCCAGGCATGAAAGCTGCTGCTATCTTGCACGCGTCAGTAATTTTTAAAATGCTTTTGATGAATTTAACACTTCAAAATCTCCGAGAAAATTTATGTTGCAAGAAACAGGGTGCAGCAAGATTCAATGAATATTTTTATGAATTGCGTGAGTTTTTTAATGGTACGCTGGTGGGAAGAACATCGAGAATATATTTTTTTAAAAGACTCAAATGTTGCTATGAAGGCCCGAGTCTGTTTTGCAGATTCGCAACTTTGCTTTAGTTCGAGAAAACTGTTCTGTTTTTTAACAATTTTGATGTTTTGAAAACGTTACAGCGAATGTTCAACAGCGTCAATATTTTCCGATCTCCATTCAACTCCGCCGCAATTTTTCAATTTCCACATATTGCCAGTAATTTCTGGGTTTTTTCTGGTCGTGTAAAGCTGAATTGGAATTGAGATTGGGTCGACGGTAAATGTTCACTTCGTCGTCCTAGCTTTATCCTGCGGAGGTCACGCGGCGGCGTCTGATGACAGGGGCAGTCGAGCAGTGGACTTCACGCTGTCAACAGTTCTTTAATTATCATCGCATGAAGGGGGAGCTACACAAATATTTCTAACAGCAAAGAAGGCGCGGGTCGGAGAGACTCTAAATCAATACTCCGGCTGTGTGCCGTGAGGTCATTTCGGAGGGATATTCTCCTAAAATATCATCAGAATTTAACGCTGGGTGTGAGTCCATGAGCAAGCAGGGGATTATTTTTCACAACTGTTATGACTTCTCCCAATGTTCCTCAGCCAATCGCGAAGCTACGTACTCTTCACTTCAAAGTAAAACTCTACCTCATTTTAGTTATACGACTAATATTCTAGGTAAAACGAATGAAAAATGATGTGAATGTTTGTATATTTGCATACTCAGAATGAGTGCGCATTTCCACGAGCTCGACAGTGCATGAGTACGAATGAACGGATTTTTTCACAGTGGCGCTTACGTGGCGCCGCTTTACGGAGGCTCAGACTCCTGTCCCTGAATTAATAGCTCTAATGGTAGATTTTTTTTTCGGTGCGTGTCATAAAATTTGTGCGACCAAGGAAAGCTTCACTGTTCATAAATTTTAAACTCTGGCTCTCATACTCTGTTTATGAACCTATGAACAGCGTAGAATTTGCTGAGCGTTGCTTTGTTATACATCGAGTTTGAAAAGACTACCAGTGAACGTGTCAGAACTTACACAGTATGGATCCTTTTGAACAGGAAACTTCAGCTTAGGAAGAGCTCGCATTCCCCAGCCAAAGCAAACGACTCATGTTCTCTCATTGGAACATCTGCAGCAGATTTAGATCCGTTGCCAAAGTCTCACATGAAACACAACTCCACACGAGGGTGCTCAAAAAGTTCTGCAATTAAAACGAGTACAAGTCGAGACTTGTGGGTCACGCGGAGCACCAGCACTTTTAAAGGAGCCCCTCGGGCTCGACCTCTGCTGGCCTCCGAACTGCAGGTGTCGTACAAATTTAAGTTAATCCCTTACGCCCTGGTATGACTTTTAATTCACTCGTAAATTTAACTTTTTAACAGTTCTTTAATCGGTTTCAATTCAAATTTCAGCGTCTTGTAACGAATGCGACGCGTAAGACCCCAGATATAGCAAATTCATTCATGTTTTTTTTATTTAAGCGTTCATTTTAACGCGGAAGCACCAGACGGAAAAAAGGTTACCTTGCTCCGTTAAAATAAGTCAAAACATGAAGAGTTGACGAGCGCTTCTTAACTAGAGGTGTTGTTCCAATATATTCTGCACGCAGAGGGAAATTTTTACCTCGTCTCCCTGTCTCATTCTCAGGGGCGAGCGAAAAAAGCCAATCAAGCACTCAGCCTTGAGGCTACTGCAAAGGAGATTCCTTGTGGTTCTGTGTAAAACAACTCTAGACTGGCCCAAATATCTGCATGTTTTTGAAGAGTTTAGAAACTATGCGATAATTGCGCGAAATCACAGATAATTACCTCCAAAGAGCCACTGTGTTACAGTGAATTCAACAATTCCTTATTGAACTTACACATGGTGACTTGTTTAGTCAGGCAGAAGTGGCTGTAAGAGGCTGGCTGATGTAGTATTACGTTTTGATGATGGTAACTTTCAGGGATTTTTTCACCTTCATTTGACACTTTTTATGTACGAGTACATATTTACACTGGGGAGTAAAACTTGACGACAAACACATTCTATGTCACTAGTATAACAACAGGAGCAGCTTTGATACTGTGTTTGGCAGCCCATCTTCAATTACTTCTTTATTCATCATATAAAGAACGCTGTTCAGGCTCCGCGCAAAAATCAAGCTATCGAGCTCGTTAAAGACGCGCTCTTGAGGCGATCAGCCAAGTGAGCTACGCGGTAGACAATGCCTAACCACACCCGTCATAAAACATTTCTGAACACGATAAATCAGAAATAATGTAGAAATATGCCTCCATTTATAATCTAGTGGTCAAGTTAGTACGTAAGTCAACAGAGGCAAGACCCACTGAGGAGCTCTGGACCGCTGCACTGCGCTAGAGATATCACCCAAAATATTCCCAGGTCTAACGCTTGATACAATCAGTTGAGCCTCTAATGCGGACGGACTGACCAGCCTCTCCACTAGTAAAAAATGCGCTATTGTGGTCCAGCTCCGTCTGATGCAAAGAGAAAACCCCAGCGTGTATTACATGTACAACTTTCTAAGTTAATGATGGAATTTAGTGTTATTATTATTAAAAATGTTCATGAAACTCTCAGGACAGCCCAGAAGAGGGCCGTCAGAGTGATCTGGGACCCGTCCTGGGGGCAGCGACCCCCGCGTTGGGGGTGTACCAGTGGCTGCACCCCCACCCCCTGCTGGGCCTGGACCCCCACAGCGGGACCCTGTACCTGCAGCACGCCGATCACCAAACAAAGTAAGTTAATTTTGTGAAATTTGTTTAAGATTTTAGCGCTCGTTAGAAATAATGTGAACTGAAAAATGAAATCAACATGGTTATAAAAAATGAATCTTTTGAATTGTGCTTTGTTAGCTGTTTTCGAATTATTCTGTTCCACCCAATGCTCTATTGTACATACTGCGAAGCAATTTACGAAAACCAGGTAGTATAATGACCTGTACATTAGAGAAAACTTATCAAATGTAGGAAGCATTAAGAGGAATATAATAGCCCAGAAGTTTGAGTATCAGAGGTAAGCGTGGTCTGAACGATATGGTTCCAACAGCATTGCATGGTGAGGCAACATGGGGTCCGGGAGTGGAAGACAGGAGAAGGTTGACCGCTTTGGAGATAAGATTCTTAGGAGACATGCTTAGTGTAACACGAATGGATAGATTGAGGAATGAAGAATGAACACTTGGAGTTACAGGCGTTGTTAGAGAGTTAAGGCTAGCATGTTGAGCTGAACAAACGATATTGCGGTGGTTTGGGCCTATGGTGAAAATGTATGAGTATCAGGTTGTCAAACGTGGGTGGGAGAGGTACAAGAGATAGGCCCAGACTCGGTTGGTAAGATGGAGAGAAAGGTGCTTGAAGCTGTAAGAATCTGTCTGTGATGATGAAGGAGGCAAGGCTGCACGTAAGAGATAGGAAGGGTATTTTCCTCTAGAAGATAAGAGGGAATGGAGGATGTTATCGCAAAAACGTGGTTGCACTAACAAAGGAATGGCCCCCGATGGATAAGACCACTTATGCTGCGTGCGCTCGTGGGACCACGGGTCCACTGGAGGGCGCGGTGGAGTGGGTGGTATGGGACACGGCCGACAATGTCATTTTAGAAATAAACCATCCATTCTGAAGGGATCTAATGACACATGCTTGTAAGAGTGTCATCCATTACTAGCAGCTGGATGCTTGTCTTTTTGTAGCTGTATGAGTGAGGGGCCACGATACTGTTGTATGCCTTGGCTTTATCCTTTAATTTTAAATTTTCTCTTCAGGATTGTGAATCAGTTTCTACACTCTCTATGTGAGAGGAAATGGTCGGGGCATTTGATTTAATTATGACGTACAGAAAACTGAGACGTATAATTTTTTTAGGCATTTGTAAGCGAGCTTGTAACATCAGGGAATTTTCACGTCTCTGCATTGCTGTGGCGTGAAAATACAAAAATTCCATTGAGAAGTAGGAGAGATTGTGAAAAAGTGAGTAGTAGCTAAATTGAATTAATTACCACATTTCGTTATCAATGTGAAACTGCGCTATACACTCATCTAACACTTCAGTGAAATAAAAAGTCAATATATATTTATTTATTATGACCGGGGATTCGGAAATTAGAAGTTTTCTGCATATTTAATTCTAATCTAGTTCAACAGATATTCCCATGGATATAATATGACTTCAGCATAAAATTAAGCAATTTATGCAAGGATATACCAACGCAACGTATCGAATGTATCCCGTAGCGCAGCACTGTGTCGGAATAATGAGGAAACCAAGGAGGGACTAATCTCATGTCAGCCGTGACAGCCACACACAGATAATGGACCGGTTTCATCCATGCTGTACGGTCCCTAAATATTTTTCCAGAGCATTTGAATTTTTTTTTGTGCTTTTGATCTAACGGTCATGTAGGTGTGTGAGTGTCTGAAAGAGTCTTAAACTTTCGAGATCAACATGGATGAAAAGTAGGCTCTTTTTGAACAAATTTCGCAGGGTTTGTCCGAGGAGCTTAGACGATATGCTGCAAGTTTAAACGACGAACGAGTCAGACAATAAATTTTAAAAATCAGAGTTTTGCTCGTCTGAGGAGCCTAGACGACAGACATTAATTCTGGACGACAGAAAAAAGGCACGTCCGCAGAGGCGACTCAGCAGCAGCTGACATGATGCCAGTTGCATGGAGTCCGGGAGGTCGGAAACTTCTTGGAATGGGCGAGCCTTGAAGGTTAAACATTTTAAAGTGTATTTTAGTGAGAGCCAGCAATATTTTATTAACGCTCCGTGCAGTTAAAAGCGCGCCTTTTCCTGCGAATATATTGGCTAAGGTTTATTTGCAAGGCCGTTGCAGTCATCAGAAGAGCCAGATCTGACGCTCGGTATCAGGCGGTTGCTGACCTCTGGCGGTGTCTAGCACATGCAGGGTGGGCCACGAAAAAGTTCATTTGTTTCGAATACTAATAACTTCGTAACTAAAGGTCGTAGAAACTTCTATATGGTCTCATTTTTATTGGCATTTTATGTAATTTCATCAGGGTAAGCCCTTTTGCAATTAAAAGAATTGTTCACGAACAAATGAACGATAAGTGAGAATCGTTTTTTCGCCAATGCACGAGGGTAATTGTTAAGAAACAATGTGTGTTTTAAGTAAATAAAAGTAGTAAATGTGTATTGTAAAAAAATAAAAATAAAATGATAGACTTTTTAATTCAAAATATTTACTTTTACTTAAACTTAAGAACATACTGTTTCCATTATAACCAATTACGACTGTTGTTTTCCAGCCACTTTAGACATCGGACTCTGTACAATTTTTTCCTGATGGGACTCCGTGTCCCCAACTGACCTCGTGAGATTTTTTTCTTTGGAATCATCTCAAAAATAATGTTTATAAAACGCCTCCACACGGCCATGAAGAATTGCGTTATCGCATCATTCAAAATGTTAATGAACTTAAGAACCATCCAGAGACTATTAGAAAATCAATGCCAGGAATGAGAGTCCGATGTCTAAAGCGCCTCTAAAACAACAGAGGTTATTGGGTATAATGGAAATAGTATGCTTTTGTGTTTAAATAATAAGTACAAATTTTATTTAAAAATCCATTATTTTCTTTTTTTTCACCACACATTTACTATTTTTATTAATGTAAAACATAGATTGTGTCTTAAAGATTGCCATCGCGCAATGGCCAAAAAAAAACTCTCATTTATGGTTAATTCGTTCGTGAACTATTTCTATGGTTACAAAATACTATAATTTGATGAAGGCACATTGAATGGCCGTAGAAATGAGACTATATAAAAATTTCTACGGCCATGAGTAGCGGAGTTATAAGTATACGAAAAAAGGAAACTTTTTGGTGGCCCTCCTTGCACAGCGGCGGGGCTGCGGGGGCTACTTACCGACATGTCACTTTCGAACTATCATTAGTTTCATGTGTAAATTTATACTTGCAAGTTAAGGGATTTTCTGAAGAGTTCTTCATAACTCTGAAGTAGATATCGGAAGTTTATGGGTTCTCAAATGAGCTCGTACCTTATACGTCCGAGCTACATTTGAATCAAATCAATGACTTCTGACAGTTTGTTGGCTGTCATGACGTGTCATTAATAGCTCATCGACCTTAGTTGAAGTTTTTTTCATTCATTTACAGTATATACATATAAATATCTATATACTGGGCGTCCCATAAAAAGAGAACCCGCTGTTTGATTGCTAACGTTTAGTCGCACATAAACGAGCAAAAGTTACTGACGTAATTTGCAACTGTGATACGTCAGAGTTCAAATATACGCTCAGTAAGTCCTACAACTTGCCCACTTCCGCGCCTGCAGCAGCAGCTGCTCAAGGCGACCCACCGCTTACTCGTTTTTGAAGAGAGTGACGGGAACGTACAGAGAAAGAGAAAATTTTTTATTTGTGTGTGATGGAACGAATTTTCTCGGAATTCAATTATGTTTTTTGCAATGGCAACACTCAGAACGCGAGTGGTTTTTGCGTTCACATCTGACGAATCTGAGGTCTGTAAAAGTGCCGTTAACTCGAGCTCAATAAATGTACTGACGACGAGATAAATTTCAGACGTAGATAGGGGGTTATTTTTACGTCCCACCTTGTGATGAACATGATCATGAAGACATTAATAATAAAAAGTATTTAAGGTATGATTTTTATATTCTTAGGTTTCATTCATTTGCAATTGCAATTAAGGTAAAAAAGTTCAAGAGGAAATAATCTTACCAGGTTTTGATGTTGGTAGAGGAAACTCATTTCCATCTCAAGGAACTTTTCCAGAATCTTGTTGAAAGGTTACGTAAAATTTGCTGTAAACTTGTAGCTTGATAAGCCTGGAAGAAGGTTACGTATACAGTGAACCCCTTTGGCTAAAAGTATCACCCAACTCAAACCAGTCTCCTTTTGTAAAACCAATCTGCATTACTCGCTGCATATTTGTCTTCTTTGTGACCGAGTGAGTACAGACGACCGTGCATAGATTGTGCGAACAGCTAGCTCGAGTGCATGGTTTTAAATATAATCGAAAAACCTTCTTAACTTGCAATATTAATTTATATCGAAACACTTAGACGACATAGCAACTCATTACAAGACTTACCTACGTAAATCCTACAGACAAGCGAGTTACTGTTGCATTCATGTTATTGATTTTGCGATTCCCTGCCGCGATAGGCTCCCAGCTGCGCGCTTGGCGTAGGTGCTCTGTTTATTGCAGCTCTAGCGCCCGAATCACCGACCGTCTGAGCAATCGCTTCAACGACGTTTACTGCCTCTATTCCCTTAGCTGCCCTTATAGCACATCATAAGTTATGGACTCGTCTTTAGGAATAATAACGTTTTGTGTAGCACTTACGGGTGATGGATGAAGTGTGGAGAACGAACTTTGAATTTCGCAGCTTCTTTGTGACCCTTTTGGGGATCGTAATGTGCGCGCTTAAGTCGATTTGCATGCATCGCGGCATCTCATAAGGATTCTGCAGCTCTAGGCTCTAGGAAATATGACTGTTTACTGAATAATATCGGTGGGGAAATGAAATTTTTCAATGTGATAAAGTGTATACTAAAAACTGGTGGAATGATGATTTAGCGTGGGCTTCTATTGAAAGTATTTGCTATTTAACGGCAGAATTTGTCTCCTTACACAAGTGTTTTTACGGTTTTGGCAGCAGGAGACTAACTATTACTACAGGAGAACTAGGAAGTAACGCAAAATTTTAGGTTACCTGTCGCTGATCGTGTCAGTCCGAAAGTTGAGTTCTTAGTGAACTGCCTGGCGTAACTTTAAAGCCAAAAGTTGTGCTAACACCTTGTAGTTCAATCCGAAGGTTAAAATACCGACAATTTTTCGCCCGATGTAAAATCTTCTTAGTCTCTTCACTCTTTTTTTCCTTGAATTGTTGGGTCCACAACTTGAGTGAAACAGTGTCTTTTGTTTACTTAAAAATTTTTTTCTAGAGGCATAGTTCTAATCCCCTACACAAGAGCTTGTAACATTTCTTTCAAAAGTCCTAAGTGGATTATCCTTTTAGGAAGCAGGTGGCCTAAATTTTTCTAGAAGACTTTTTGTGCGGGAGTCCCACGTACACGAACATCGTGCACGATATTTCGGATCTATCTTTTTCAACTTTTCGTTTCTCCCAAGTGCACACCAGGTTTAGTTAGCGGTAGCATGTAGACGACTAAAAGAAATCGGCCATCGCTTAAACTTCTGGCCAAAAAAACTTTTAGAATGAAGAATTTCCTGCGTTTATATTTGTTAAAATTAGCTCATATGGTCGAAATTTGTTAAATTCATCGTGGCGTAATCATCATATGCATGCCGTGGGCTAACATCAACAATAAGAATGAAAATTAAACCACGAATTAAAAGCTGATAGCCAGATTTGGTGGATATGTGTCATTCTACTAATTTTCTGATAAAATATATCCTGAAGAATTTTTTTAGGCGTTAATAGACAACGGGAGAAATAATTTTGACAAGCGTGGGTATTTGTACCAGTTCCAAAAAAGGACCACATTGGTGAAAGCTGACTATAATCATCTCGTCAGTCTTTTTCTCAGTTCACGTACATTTCAGCCTTCTAATGTCAAGAAGGTATAAGTATTCTACCCTGCGGGACCTGTAATATATTATTTGCTCTGGAAGTAGATGGATCATAAGGTCGAGTATAGATTGAAGTCCGTTACAGTGCCGTAATTAGACCGTTTGCAGTACTCAAAGAGAAACGTCTAGGGTTTCAGCTCAAGCTATCGGCAGCCCTTGATGTTCCATCTCGGTGACATCAATAGCAGAGACCTCCGAAGTGATTGTATTGGTCTAGTAAATCAAGGATCTGAGGACGACCAAGTCTATCGATGAGCGTACTTGGAGCCTGACTCGGAAGGTGTTACTGAAATAATGCTTCTTATTGTTCGCTGTTTAAAAACTCGGATGTTAATCTGATTGTCCGGAGTGAGCACTTATGTACTCATAGCATTTATGTAGATAAAATAAACTTTTTTACCTATTCGAAATTTCCAAGGTGCATCATATGCCTCCCTCCAGTTTAAGTCAAATTGGTCGCTTATCTTAGATGCTACTTGCTCACTGTAGTCCAGCGTGTTGAAACTCAGATACGATCTTACTTGAATTATTCTAGTACGGGGCGTCGTGATTGGAATGATAATCACCACTTAAATGGGAGGTCACATACACCTACGATAGCTTAACTCTCCTTATGCGCAAAGTTCTATTGGTCGGTGTTCGACGGTCACTGACTCATTATAGTATTCTCATTCGTTATTAATTCCATTCTCTTTTAAAGTTTCTCAATTAGAGCGGCTAAAAGTCCAGCAATGGCTTTCTTGGTCGCAGTTTACCTCGGCCAATGACTTTGGAGCTGGCAGTTAACATGCCTGCTGAACGTTCTCCGTCTTGGTCGGTCGGAGCTGACTATAATCGACCAGCCTTCATGGAAGCGTACTGCTGCACCAGGCCGCCAGCGCTGTAATATGGCCGCACTTTATGAACACAAATTCCCTCTCTTAGAGGGCCTCGATCGCTTATTGAGTAGCGACGCTGATACTTGAATTTCAAGGTGTTCGATGGCGGTGTCACTGAGTCACGACCATCTTATAAAAGAAACTGCTTAAGCTGCAATGTTCATCAAATACCTTACGTTAGTGTAATGAGAAGAGTATGCATTAAGAACACTAGTATCTTCATACAGTAGCTACCATTAAATCGTTTTCAAAGAGTAATTACTGACACAACTTCTTTAGGAATTCCATCTGAATGTTTCCAACGTATTTGAACGATATCATGTTTTTGGAGACACATTGCTTGCCACTAAACTTGAAAAAAACGAGCGACAAGAACATTTGAATATCTTTAATCTTTTGGATTTGGAAACAAAGTTCCTCACTTACTCCTAGATTCCCTAAAATGCGGGGCCGTGTTTTCAAGGTTTTCGTGAGTATTGGTTTGTTTGGAAAGAAGAACGCGGAAAACTTGCAATCTTGCTAATGGAAGTTGAGCTCCCTTGGCATAGAGGAATTCCTCTCTGGTTATAGTTCGCAGGCTCGGTGATCGTAATTAGTCTTCCGCTGCATCGTCCTTGAGCTGAGAGCACAAAATTTTCATCCCATCTCTTGCGACCATTTTATTGCTGGTGGCCTCGACTTAATTCAGCTGCTGTCGCCTTCTGCTTTATGTTTGCGAGAAATAGGAAAAGCTTATCCTATCTATATAGTTTCTATGTCTGAGACCTACTTCGATCTTCTTCTTAATGTCAGCTCAATAAGACCTGCACGCTTATACATGTATGGGACATCATTCCGGATCATTGATTGTTTGTAAAAGTTCTCCATAGAGTTATTTGATTGCTGTTTGTCAGTTGATTGCGAGTCATTTGGTCGACGATCATTAATTTATTCACGATGTGATTTCTGATGGAGCAAAGCAAGATGAAACAATAATATCTTAGAATGCGTTGAAGGTTAAAGATATTCGCTGCCAGAAAGTTTTCCGAGTTAGATAATAATGCTCAGCATTTATTGACACACGTAAAAACGGCTGCACGAGGACAACGACATGAGCAGTTTGCCAGACAGCAATGTCGTAACTCGGAATGAGTGAATTGTAGTAGGCTTGGCAGCAATACCTTTGCTGTGATTTTGTGCGTTTTTACACGTCTTATCTGTCACTTGTAATTGAACTTATCCGTAGATAACGTTTATTAAAATTTATTCTCTTCATGGTGCGGGCCTTTAAATTATTGAAAAATTTAAGCTTTCAAGCATCAATGAGAAAAAAGACACCCTCAGCATCGAATGTACTTACCTTCCTACTTCCATGTTGAATGAAAACTGTTTCCACGCTCAAATTAAGGCACGCACGCAAAAAATGTTTTGAGTGTAATACCTGAACATTGATCACACAAGTGTATCCTAGAATTTTCTTTACTTAGTTTCATTTGGTGCTTGAAGGCTAACAGAGGATAGCTGTGAAAGGATTCAAGTAATACTACATTTTCTTCCCAAACTCGAGCTGCAATGAAATTGCGGTCACTTCCACACTTTCATGTTGGTAGAGTAATATTAAATTTACTCATAGTAGATGTGAACATTGTGTGTAGCCAAATATACTTGCTTAAAAATTTAAACGTACGGGTATTGTAGGAGCTGTTGCCTTTTATTATCTATTAGGTAATTTTTTCCATACAGTGGAGCCGCAAATGAAAGTCAGCTAGATAGTGAGCAGGGGTGATAGCGATCATACAGTTTTGCCCCATTCAAACACCTGAATTTACCTTCATTGTTGAATGATAGTTTGCTGCTTGAAAATACTTCTTCTGTCCAGCGTATCAGGCACGGTGTTGGTGCAAGAGGCGAGTGCAGGCGCGACAGTGCAGGTGCAGGTCACGGTGCAGGTCAGGCGGCTGAGAGTAGCCAACATTCAGACACTCGTTCCAGTCGACGTCGTCGCCTCACCGAGGGCCCTCTTCCTCCAGGCGGCTGCTACCTCGGTGCGTCCTCCACTTAGAATTATTTCTCAATCCTTAACGACTGGAAAATTTTCAGATAAGGGGGCATATAGCTTTGTAGGAAAAGCTAAATTCAGCTTTTTGTGTGTATGTAATGAGGTTGCATTTAGGTTTTTGCGAAAAACTAGAAGTATTCTTGTGAAACACAACCGTACAGCTTCCTTTGTCAAAGAGGAATTAAGAAATGTGGCAGTACAAGCACCAAGAACTAATTTAAGAAAGGAAACGGTGTATTTTCTATGAAGTTGACATAAAAATGAAACTCGCAATTTATGTTAATGAAAACATTAAATATGCTGATTCATACCGAGGAGAATTTCCTCCTAAACTCTAGCTATACGGTTTCTGTTCCAAAAGTTTCGATCGGCATTAGAATAAAAAATCGATGCTGATTTAGGTATACAAAGATGTAAATAAAAACATTGAATTTCATGGGTAATCTATTTGCAAATACTTATTAGTTAACAGTTAAGAAATTTCTCTCAGTTGGATGCAAGGTGTATCTTCGGTCTTCAATTCCACTGAATTTGTATTTCGTGCAGATGCAGAAACAGTAGTAATGGAAAATTATCCATATTTTTGCTCAGGAGACGTGCAAAGTTTCTCGACTCTATCTACTCGAAAATATTTTGATTCTAGCTGTCATTCGAAGGAGCTCCGAGGTTATATCGTTTTGCGGATAGGCAGCGGAAGTTTTCATTTGCTGATGAGTTCGTTGTTTAAAACAGCACATAAAGTGTTGTCTTTCGCCTGCTGAGAGTCTTCGCGACCGAGGTGCGTCACCCTTAAAAAAGAACTCTTTTCAAAGAATTCGCGACTCTTTGGTGAAAGTTCCCCTTCAAAACTGTGATTAGAACTTTACATTTCGATGACTTTGCAAGAAACTCGAGAAAATAGGAGAGGATTAATAAAATGGACGCTTTGGGAATACAGAGTCCGACCAACGTCAAAGCGGGAGTGCAGCGATGAGAGATGACGGAAGCCTCGTGATTTACTTGCTCAGTGTAAAACTGAACTCTTGCAGTCCGCATTCTGACGCAACAATCTCTGAATCAAACGTGTTTTTAATGTTGTGCTTACATACTTTCGGTGCGTTTTCTTTCGCCCCAATGTTTATTATTTTACATGGCAACACAAAAGTTAACCGTTATGAGCTCAATAGAGTGGAGAATATTTCTCTAAAATACTTTGACTGTAAAAGTCCTCAGTTCTTGATTTTCTAAAAGCATTTAAGCTAACATATGCCCTTGGAAATTCTTTGGAGAGATCAGCATACAAGTGATTAAATCTCCAGAAAACACATTTATTTTAAAAATTCTTTGCTTTCATTCTGTCGTAACAAAAATTTCTTAGCTGAAGAGTAATGATTTCTTAATTTTTTCAGTTGTAGGGCTTAATATATCACTCTACGTCACACTGATTCATACATTTCCCTACCTCTCGAAGTGGTGATTCTATAATTTGTTAAATTTTGCTACGTTAGGAATTGTATCCGAAAACTGTAACTGTGCAGAAGGAGTCAACAACTTGTTGCATTTAGGGAAAAAATTCGAGTGAACTGGGTATTCAAAGTATTTGTTTTTAATAGACGTCTATAAAATTACGTTGCGGTGTACATATAAGTGTAAGGAGACATTTTTAGTGAACTACTTATGCTTTTTAATACAATGGTTATTTAACGCTATTTATTATACATTGAATTTTATTGGAAACGATAATTTTATTGTCGATTATTCAATTTAAAGCATTTCAGACTCCACAAAGTCTTTATTCGTTTGAGGAATGAGCTGCCTAATAACATCAGTGTAATGATTCTCCCCATGGTAGGGTGTGAAGTCATAATTTTTTTTCAACCTAAGGAATCTAGTTAGTTTAGTCGAATAACACTACGTAAATTACTATGCGAGAGTTATAATTAAACAAAGTGGAATGCTAACGCTGAAAAATGGAGGGCAAACGTCAGTGATATCCCCATGAATATTGTGTTTCTTATCTGTGTATTATAAGGAAATTAAGTTCCCACTTACACTAGAGGAGAGCGGTTGAATTGATTCTTTTATTTCTCACATGAAGCGTATGAAATATATTTTTCCATAAAAAATTGAATTCGCATTTTGTGCAACAGGAGGAGGGATGATCTAATGATGCGGAAAGTATATTCCTTTAATATTCTATTTGGAGTCCACCTTGAGGACAAATTTGACCGTAACGCAGAAGGTGACGATGGGAAAATTTCTGACTTACTGTTTGAGGCTTGCGATATTAAACTGAGTATACCAAGGGATATTTGTCACATAATACTAAATTAACTCTGTTAACTCTGAACGCAGGTAAATCTTGAAATATATCTTAATGAAGAGTGAATTTGTAAATAGAAATTCCGAGGCCCAGAACCCGTTTCAATTTAGAATTCTTCCCAGAAAATTAACGCTGGATTAAATTCTCCTCTCTCGATGTGGCTGACATTGAGTGGAAGCATTGAAAATTATAAAACTCTATGCACATCGAATGCTCGTGTTCTAAAACTTTTTTCGATCTCTTATGTTGGCTGGGTAGTGGTTCTTGGGGCCGTCACGTCATTGTTCCACGTGTTATAATGCATCCCTTTTGTGAAACGCAAGTCGTGCCCGGATCAACAGAAAAAAAATACGAGTATCTGAGGCTGCAGTCGAGTTGTCTCCCCAATATGTCCGTAAGATTTTAATTTTTACATTAAAACACCGTACTGTATCGAACTGACGACAAAATCGATTTGGAAGACCCAAGTTTCCTAGACTGTCAGTCTTCATGTTAGACAGGGGATGTTACTTGCATTACAATAGTGCAGGCAGAAGATTTGGGACCAATAATGCGTGCTAAATTTCTTACTTCTACCAATATTTCTGCCTTATTTTAATATAGTGCACTGATTTTAAGTACCTTTCGTAAATAGCTTAATGCCTCTAGTTTGTCTAGCACCTTAGACCCCAACTCAAACATTACTATATTACGGTAATTTTCAATTCAAATACCTTGATTTTTCCTTGTTCCAACACCATCCTTCGTTTTCGCGACAGGACCCACTGGAGGCAGTCCAGAAGATATCTGCTCTCGTCCAGACATTGCAATCTCGGAAGTACAACAGCAAGTCAAACGGCGGCTGGAAGAGCAAGCGCATCAACAGCGGCAGTTATCAGGGAGACTACAGCATTAGTGGCAGGAGTAGCGGTTTTAACACGAGTAGAAACAGTAGCAGCAGCAGCGGCACTGGTCACTACAGCACCAAAGATATCCGAGGAAAGAGCAACAGTACGCGAGCTCTGAGTGACTTCACGAGCAGCGCTGTCAGCGGGAGCAGAGACCTTACGAGTGGCACCATACGTAAGGAAACTATTGAGGGCAGTAAAGAGAGGAGCTGGAATGAGGAGGACATAAAGCTGGTCAGCATTGAGCATTTGCAAGACGACCCGGAGACGGAAGCGAGACCCAGAAGCGCCGATAAAACCAGGCTGTGGCTGTCGTCAGACAGCAAACTGCTCAAACTCGGAGTTGCGCTCTACAGCTCCAGGAAAGAGGTGAGGATTGCGTTGTCTTCATCATCATACTCTAAGTTTGTGAAGTACGGTAATCCAGGGATGAATTATCTTTTACTAATTAGTCGCTTGTATTTTAGGGTCTCCGTAATGAATTCTAATATGCTACTTAGCATTAGATTTTTCCCTTTTGTTTACTAATCAAAACATTTCATTCAGGTAAGATATGGGCGTGCTCAGACGATGTGCTTTACTCAACGTGTAGGCCTCGGCACCTCGTAGATTTCCCACATTGATTCAATAAATTTCTTTCAGACGTACTGAATAATCAATTTTACTAGATATGTGCTGGGCGTCGCAACATTCTGCCTCATTTAGCTCCTGTTAATTAGCTATTAGCCTACTTTTGCAGCAACTTGCGGATGGTGATGATTTTAATAGTTCAACAGTCTTTTTTTTCGAAGAAGAAGGTATTTTTAGTTTTTTATCCAAAAATTGCCTATAGGAAAAACGATAATGATAATCGACGTATCATCGAGACGTCGTTTGCCATGGTTTTGGAGCCTCAAAATAATCGAATATCTTCCCATAAAACGCACGACGGATAGAGAGGTCACGAGAGAAATATGTGTGATCGTTAAAAGTTGATAGAAACTTCAATAGCTGAAATAAGAGTACGCGACCTTTGAGGAGCGGTCTGTGTTCTTTTCAATACTAAGGAGCGTGAGAGCAAAATGCTTCCAGTCGAATGTGGGTAAAGTGAAACTCTTACGGTGAAACATGACCCGCGCAGCTCCCAAGGTTTTTTGGATGGCAGGAGTCTTGAAATGAAAATCGGTTTAAGGTCGGGTTGAAGGCTCTCAGAAGACTTTTCAAAACCAATCAAATAAATAATAATTTTCCTTTATTCTACCATATGGTTGCATGCAAGGTGAAAAGTCAACTTTAGGCTCTGTATTTTGTTATATAGAGATGAAAATATAGTAGTTCGATGAAAATATTCGTATTCTTAGTAGATATCATGTGTATACGAGTGAAAATCAGTATAATTTGATATCACTTCATGGTTGAAAGCAGCGATTTCGCTTGATTGCAAAAAGCTTTTGGGTGTGTTATTTTGAAACCATTAAAAAATCAATAAGCGATAATTCAATTTAAGCGAACAAATTTGTGTGCCAGAATTGCGTTCTAATTCGAATATATTTTTTCAAGTCTTTGCTTGTTCTACAAGTCAAGAAAAATCCTAAATAAATTCTAACAGCCTCAATAGTTCAGTTTCACTAACATCTTCATCGCCACCAAAACATTTTTACGCATGATTTCTCCGAAATATTCTGATAGCCTTGTAACATTCCCGCGCCACAATAGTTTGCTTCTGTTGTGTGCCTTGTATGGCGACTGTGAATCTAGATGGCCCTAGGCCCGTGCTTATTGAGACAAATATGATGCGTTTGTTCGTGTGAACCAAATTTGGATGATGAAGGAGGTAGTTGAGATTTAGTCGAAAAATAATAGGGTTATTGAATGCCTAGAGTGCTGTCTGTGGCTAGTTTCTAAATCAAACTAATGATGTATAAAATGGTCAGGGTAGCTGAGAGTAGGAATGTTGGTGTCCATTAAAAGAAAAACCGTGTGCTTCCCTATTCGTTCCTCTGAAATATAACTGTTCAGCTAGTGAGCATAATCAAGCTGCAAAGTGCTTACTGAGTTATTTACTTGCAGGATCTGTACTGAAATTCCCACTCAAAAATAGTGTGCAACGATTTGAATGAAAATTAAATTTTCAAATTGATTTCATTTTTATATAATTTTCATTCTTTTGAGTCGCATTCATTTTTTAATTCATGAGCTAAATTGAAACATCCTTTTTCAAAGATCGGTGGGCCCAAGTCTGTTTATTTTTCGTGGCGCAAGGAGACTTCATCAATAAAATTTATCGTTATGTCTTTCATCGCGAATGTCAATGCTTTGCTTTATGGCAAACAATGTTAAAAAATAGGAAGCAACGTCGGTCTCGATCTTGTTGCTTTGCTAACAACGAAGAACATGAAGTTTTATAGAAATATAAATGTCTTACATTAAATCCGTCTCATATGAGGCCGGAAACTGTTCATAGAACGTCTTTGCCTGGAGTTTGGTCACCGAAATAGGGGATGGCAGTTGAGACTTATAATTGAAAAACTTTTATCTGCAAAGTTTGAAGCGCTAAAGTATTTGTTTCTGTTGAAATGGTTAGCCCGAAAAGAATTTGCTTGGTAGGTAGGCATTGAAATGTTTGAACTCGTCGCGAAATTACAGTTTAAAACTATTGAACTGTTAGAAATTCGTTACATTTTATTTCTATTTATTTTTTCCCTGTACGAGTAGATCTCAACAGATGTTTTTGTCCGTCCAAATGTTCTTGAGAAAATTTGCTACATTTTCTGTCAATGCCAAGCTTGAAAATTTTGTGACTTTTTCAGTTAGAATTGTACGATACTTTTCACAAATTTGTAAACAACAGCTCATAATCGTCCCCAACACATTTGTTTTCGCTTCATTCCACGTATTTCTGCAATATTTATCTCGTGTCCAAACCATGAGTTAACTAGCAGTGTCAGCTCCAGATATTTTAAGGTTACTAATTTGTCAGAACCTTTCTCATTCAAACTGATGATTAAATGCTTAACAGGTTTGAGAGATGAAATAGATTATAGTGGTTTGAATTCTGCAAAACCCAAGACACTCACACATATGTAACTGTAGCTATCACTTTGATTCACTGCAGTAGCTCTGAACGATGGGAAACCAAGATTACCAGATATATCTTCTTGTACCTTTGCACCGTGTGCGTAATTTAGATCCTTCAATTTCGTAAATTTTCCAAAGGATTCAACTGGACGACCAAATAACTCCAATGTTTATCAGCGACAGTATTGCATGAACAGAATTCTTTTATTTAAACCTGTAATACGTGCGTGAAACAAGACCCAATTTCAATTGCATTGCATTTCCGCACGAATTATTTTTTCCCGAGTGAAAACCGTTGTTGGTCCTGAAATGACTGTGAGCTTATAATAAATTGATCTGTAACATTTTATGTTTCCAAACAATGCTTGAAGAAAAGCAGCCTTCCTAACGTGGAGGAAAAGCACAGTGGTGGATATTTCATAGCATTATTACATTTTTCCAACAGTTATCATCACGGCTTCAGTTTGAGGTGTCTGGAATAGGCACCTCGGAAGTGGGCGCATGCAGCCGCGACCTGGGAGGGTGCACGTGTTGCTGCAACAGTCGAGTGCGCCAGCGTGGCCACACGTACTCAGACGTGTCGGAGAGCACGTCCCTCGTCAGCCCGAGACTTGAGATCTCCCCCTACTGCGGCTGCCGGCCTGACCTCGGCAGTAATGGTGCCAATCAAACTGCGAAATACTCGAGTCTCGGCGAAAAAGTTATGGCTGCTTCAGAAACTTTCAAAGAGCCTCACGCTTCCGACAACGATCAAAAACTGCTGGACATGTCAGGTGCGAGAGACCTAGTCAAGGGCAGTAGCTTATGATTGTTTAAAATGATCGAGAGAACTTCACCAAAAATAGTAGCTCGTTCAAAGGTAGAATTAGGGAAAAATTGACTTCTTATTTCAGAGGTATAAAATTTATATCACCGGTTTACATTCTACGTAGACTAATACAACTTTTGCAGAAAACCCTCTGACGAAAGCTACTATCAGTTTGCTGCAGGAGTTTTTGACCGAAGTTTGCGAGCATGACGGAAATGAAATACAAAATTCCCATGAACTATGGAGCTCAGTTGTGGTTGTATTTTATCAATATGATGTAAATAAAAAAAATTCTTCCTACGCGTTCTGAGTTCCAGAACTGTGAAGTCGGCAATATTCATTCAATTTGATTAAACAGAAGACAGAGTAAAACTTTTCCGTCCATCACCTCTTATGTTTACTTCTTGCCATGTAAGTGGTACTCAAAAAATAAAAAACACTTAAATCTTTATTCCCACAAATCTTTATTCGGAATAAAACATAGCAGTAACAGCGTATTTATGTACCATTATTATGCACAAATCGTATGACGTTAGCCAATATTTAAGAGAGGTGAGGAAAAGGGCGAGAAAAACAAAAATAACAACATGCTAAAGAAAAAACAACGGTAAGTACTAGGACTCCAGTAAATACAGCAACATCAAAAACAGCAACTACAACAAGGATAGCGGTTTCGGCCCCTAGAATTAAAGGTCTAGAGCTCGAAGATCTCCAGCCGGCCTCTCTAAGACGTCTTCTTTACGCTTTTAAATGACCGAGTCCCAAATCCGTCCCTCGAGTGTAAATTAATTTCATCAATTGAGGACGAGGTCTCGTGTAAGTCTCCCGTTGCGAGATTCCTACGATTTCAAAACACCGTAGATTTTAATTCGCCTTCCACTTTCAAAGCCCAAAGCGGTGATGTTTAACAAATTTACCTCAAGTTGGCGTCCAATGCATACGTTTACTGAGCTCGTAACGCTTAGTTTTCATGTATACACAATTTGTGAAGTAGAATTTTTCCTCGCAGTCGCCCCTGCGGGCCCGAAGGCTGCTGGTGGCGCATCGCCAGCCGCAGTCCCTGTAATTGGCAGCCCGAGGCCTGCGTGTGAAGAAAACTTTTGCCTCAACGGAGGCAGATGTCTGCCCGTATCCCAGCACCGACCGAGGTAGGGAGTGTCCAGAGCACCAAGTTAGGGAGAGAGACGGTGGTGACCTCCTGCTACCGTGGATGTTGGGTGTTGGGTCGCTACAGCTCGGTGTGAAGGGCGGGTATGGGGCGTTCTCGGATCCTAGACTCGAAACTTTTGTTCGTCGAAATTTATCTTTACTAACAAAGGCAGGTATCCGACCACATCAGTGCAAAGACTAGTTAAAGTAGAAGGACTTTGTTTGGATAATGTGTGCAAAGCGAACATTGTAAGCGTCAGAAAATTAAGAGTATTTTCTTCCAGTTATACGTGCCTCATGAAACAAATGCTCAGTGCATCAATATGGAATGGTCTATAACTCATTTCTTCAATAACATTCTAAAGTTCTTATCGCTTCACTCGCCATTGGCTCGATAATCAGGGTAAGGGAAAGCTTGTCTGTCAACTGTCATGCTCCGTAGCTTGACCGTTAGCGGTGCTGGCCGCATGTATTCAATTCTGGATGGAAAATAAATTCATTGAAAACTCCACGAACCCTAATTGAAAAATGCTCAACGTGTTTGCTATTGCAAAGCTTTTTATCAACTCCAATTCTTTCAGTGTCGAGAAAGAGAAATTAATTTTTATTCAAATATTGGTCAAAAGCTAGTCATTTATATCTCTTTTGAACGTTAAAATCTTCTTCTCCCTGTATGTTTTCAAAATTCGATTTGTAGCGCATTACTTCAAAATTCCTCATCAACGATTAACACACTACCATTTGTTTAGACTGTAAGACATGTCTTGCCTGGTACATCGAAATAAGCACTAGAATGAACCCCGTTTTATGAGAAATTCAAATTACTCTTAAGCATTCAATGGGGAAATATGTTAAACCGTTCTTGTTGCAGATGCATTTGTCCTTCGTTCACTTACGGTCCCCACTGCAAGATCCTCCAGAGGCACTTTCTGCCATCTAAGAAGGAAATTATTGAGGCTGCTCGATATAGAGTACCTGCCTCCCCGCCATCTCGGGACAAAAGACATGCAGCTTCTTGGGAAGCCGTCGCTCCACCGGAAAGCTTTGCCCATGGTCAAAATTATAAAAACTCAGTTGAGGAGAAAGAATTTACTTTATTGGTGTCAGCTTTGCCGAGCTGCTCCTACCTGCACATCAGTTTCTACTTCATTACTCGGCACCGATCAGGTCTACTCTTCTACTCGGGAACTGATGAGCAGTTTTTTGCTATTCAGCTGCAGAGAAAGACTCTGCAGTTGTTACTGAAAACCTCAGACAGACCAGAGATTGTGTCGACAAACTTGGAGCACCCGACACCGCTCAGCACTGACGTGTGGCACCGTGTTGACTTCTGGTGGAAAAATCAGGTGAGTGGTATTTGTGTTTTTATTTCTTGTTATGACAATCATTTATATATTATCTCCTGCAGCTTTGCTGAAATTTTCATAAATGAAGTAGCTAGTGTTCGAATGTTCTGAGTCGAAGAATGAGTGGGGCATTTTGTTAGATTGCACTTTATGTTGTAACGTTGAAATCTTACCAATCTTTTTTGACGAGTACCGTGGGTTCTACAGCCTTTTAAACCACCATCCTTGGAAATTTAGAAGTATTTAAATAAATACTAAAGAAAACTGAATAGCATTTTGTTCTCAGAGAGGCTGATACGATGGCCGATCTTCCTGAGAAACGGTTCACAATATAAAAATAGCACGAGAACTTGGAACAGAAATGTTCGCTGACTTACTCGTTTAACATTTTTAGCTTTAAATAAACACTACATACTTTGTTGAGGGCACCGTGGCTTTAACCAATTTTGAGATTCAACACCAATATACGAATTTCTGATTGTTTTTATTTTGGTGTTGCCAATTGAAATATTCCAGTCAGGAGCATCAAAATGACATAAATTGTTCGCGTTCATTCTAAATTAAACCTTCTTCTAGCACATTTATGCAGATTATCAGTACTTTAGAATACCAAATGTGACAAGGCATAACGCACTATCTTTTGGCTGGAGCTGTGATCGTTTGACATCTTTTGATAGGTATTGAGCTCAAAGTCGTACGTTACATTTCTGTTTAACGAAAAAATTAAAATCCCGTTAGATTCCTATATTTCAAATAGCAAAATATATTGAAACTTACGTTTTTACTAAGATTTTATACAGTACAATAGCATGTTTCATCTTGAAATTTTGACCAGAAGAGAGAATCTGTTACTTACGTGGGTTAGAGTGCTGGCAGGTCAAATGATGATTGTACATGTCTGTCGCGTATAAGTTACAATTCATTTTATTCGCTCGTAAAAAGTGCATAATTTCAGTAAATTTCTAGATGCTTGTAGGCTTTTTAATACGGAGTCGTAATTGTTCCTTTCAGATGCTGATGCATTGCTCTTATTTATTCGAGTTTGATCACAACATTTATGTGTTAGTAACCCTTTTCATATCTGTTATCAAGTAAAGAATTTAATCTTATGCTTAATTTTACCAACTATTGCTCACATATGATAAAACTAATCCAGATATTTCTGACGGATTGCAGTTTGGAAAGATTAACATTTAATCAATAGCTTATGCTGTAGGCATATTTTAGACAGTGTCTTCAGGGTAAGATACACTGCATTCTATGTTATTGACATGAATCGTTCAACCTATTCATCACAAGTAGCTTTTGAGCTCGTATTATCGTTCAAGAAAACACAAACTGAATTTCATGTCGGCATTTGAAGTTGAAGGAAACCCTGCGTTTCGTTTAGCACCCGTGGACCCTCATCGATGTTGACCCAAAAGGGACGAGAAACTTTGACAATTTTGCGTTCCCCTGCGGAGAGCTGATGGCCAAAACGAAAGTCAATTGGATATTGCGACAATGGAGTCCCTGGGAAGGGCTGACATAACAGACAATGTTTGGTCGGGTCCCAGGGAGCGCTGTATAACAAGCAATGTTAGCATTCATTGCATTCAACCGGCAGGCAATCTTGCACGGCGGAATAACGTGGACCAGTTCGTCGCAGAATACGCGAGAGAAGCTAACCTAATACTTTCAAAATTCAAACATTAAATGTTCCTTTGTATGGCTAAGGGAAAGAATACGTAGAATTTACGTATAAAGTTTATGTCATCTGTATTATCATATATGATTAAAATTTCTAGAGTGGTCATTTTCTACGAATCATTTTGACAGTACAACCATAAAGTATTTTTATCTGTCGGTTGTCTGCTATTTTTTTTTGTGGTTTTAAATTTAGTGTGATTTTCATATATGATCACCGACAGCTCTAAGAAGCATGAAGAACTAATAAGAAAATATTTATTCAGTTTTTAAGCATAATATGTAGGTTAGTATAACATTTCTTATTCAAAGTATGCAAGCACCATTAAAGGCCATAATATTTTCACATCTTGGATTTGGGATTTCTGAAATCATATTGACCAATTAATTTTGAAATCTAAAAAGATCGAATATTCTCTGATTGTGATGGGCATGTAATGGAATTATGATTGTAAGATACGACGATGAACAATTTCTTAAATATATAATATCACGCTGAAGTTTGAGTTTCATTCAGTACACAAACTCATTCAATGTGTCACGCTTGAAAACAAGTGCGTCAGATGTGGCAGATTCTATTTCCTCTTTGAGAACATTACAAAAGAAATCCAAGTAATTTCTCTGAATTCTGGATCCAAATAACTATTTCAAGGAAATAATTCCTTTCAAGTTATTACGTGAAAGGTGCAGTTCAAACATAGGGTGGTATTGCATTACAATGACCTAAGTTGCCTTCACTAAAGTGTTTTCAAATTTACATTTCTCGTTTCTCAATTGTTCTAGACCTAGAGTAAGCACCATGACATTTTTTGCAGACCATCGCGCAGGTCTTCATTTATCCGCCTCGCCTTTTTTGTGCACAATTTATTTCAGACGAGCACTCTGATGCTGAACCGGTGTGGCTGGAGTACGCAGGAGCGGCTGCGGAAGCATCTACAGATCCTAAGGCAAAATAGCTCTAAATTGGAAGGCCCCGAGCTCCCCGAGATCATTTCAACGCACTTCAGGCAGCCATTGACGAACGCCGATCGACTGGCAAAGGCTGGTAAAGTGAGAGAATATTTCTCGACTGAAAGCGACTCAGATTTCATTACTTCGTCTTCGGTTGACCAGCGAAAGAACGATCTGCGAGAGAAGAGCAGATCTGAGATTCTCGCCTCTGAGTGCCGTGCGGACGTTTTTTTGGCGGCCAATGGATCTCCAGTTAAGGCAGGAGCCCCAATTCAGCTTGGAGGCCATTTTCTTCCAGCTTCCTCCGATCACAGGCACAAAAATTCTCAAAAAAAGACACACAACATGCAGCCGTTTCGGGGCTGTGTAGCGCAAGTCCGAGTGAACTCCGCGGTGAGTGACATTGTCGTTGAACCCACTAAAACTAAAGGATAAATCTTATGCATTTTTAAAATATTACTTAATTTGGTGGTTGCAAAATTCTTCTGAAATATTTAAATCACCGTGCTTAAAAACTGGTTATGCAAATTGATTATTGCATAGAATGGCTATTTTTGAGCAACTTTTCTATTTAAAACATCTTCAATTCGAACGAATTTGAAATATTTTTCCTATTCCATATCCAGATGCAACTATTTTTCTTTGATGTGATCTCACGTTAGCTGTCGAAGTGTTTCTATCAACCTGAGCGGAAGTTTGAATATATTAGGCCTGTTTGATCGTTGAAGCAGAAGTAAACCTCGCGTTTAAATTGTATTTAAAATATGCAGTTCCTTTAATTAATCAGTTCGTGTTTCATGGCTTGACTCCATAATTTGGATTTGCTCCTTGAGTAATAATTTAGTGAGCAGATAAGCATTTTCTCAAAGTAAATGTGAGGTGAGATTCCTTCAAAAAGTTGTGTAAGTGCGACAGACGCAAAATTTCAGCTGCAAAGAATTTTTAGTTGAATAATATAGACGTTCACTCTATTACTGTTTTTTTCTGCGCTTGAGCATGTTATCTTCTCCAATGGCTCAAGTGGAATCTCTCTTGCGATTCCATTAAAGAATATGCTAATGAGAAAATGGATAGGGTTCTTAGGGCTTTACGTCATGCAAACTCACATCTGCCTTTATGAAAAATCATTAGAAAGTTTTAAATATACGGTCTTTACTTTCCAGAGTTTGAATCCAAAAATGAGAACTCAAGTGTTTTGCGGAAAAACTCTACGGATTTCAGTACCAGGATTCAAGTATCTAAAGAAAGTTATTTTTTTTCATTTCGTACCATGACAGCTAATAATTTATTTCTTTAGTTTTTGAATTTCATTCACATCATTGGTAAGGATCCAAGTCCAAGTATTCCACCCAGTAATATTCTTTACTTTCGTTATCGAAACCGAAGAAAATATATTAAGGAAAAGATACCTGGGGACCACGTAGTAGTGCATGTACATACACATGTAAATCTCATAAGGCTTTCTATCCTATATCATAAAATTTTTGAACAAAGAATTTGAGCACTATCTTTTTTATAGTTTGACGCTTCCTTTTCCTTTCCCTTACACGGGTGACTGAAGAAATCTATTTAGTAAAAACATTTGCAGCTAACAATGTAGACTCTATGCAAATTTTTCAAATGTTTTAATCCCTTTGAGACAACTGTGAGCTATTGAAAGGTTGAAACACAGTGTCGTAAAGTTTCATAAAGCAATCGATACTGGAAAAACTCCTAAAAACAATTTGCTTTGATACTACTATCGTACCCGGATGGCTCCGGTTTTTCTTCGCAACACTCTGCAGAGCCTAAGCCTGAGGTCTATTGTTCGTTTGTATTGCTCGGAAACACTGAGAAAAAACAAAAAACCTTTAAGGATAAAAAATAATTTTGTAAATGGCAATTTAAAGTTGCGCTGTGGGACATATTTTACTTTCATTAACCAGAGAATCGTTTTGTTGAAAAACATTTCAACACGAAGTGAGAATTTTAATAGTGTGAAGTAATGTTGATTTTTATCAAGCTAAATACTTTTGACTGAAATAAACATTTATCATAAAATGACTAATGACAAATTTTTGGAAGAGGTAGCAAAATCTAATCAACATCCTAAGGGAACATATATTCTAAAGTTTCGCAAGGAAGTGCAATTGAATCAACGTTTAGAAATTATTAGTAATGATCGCGTTCCCTATGAATATCAAAGCCAATAAAAAATCGCGAACATTTCCATAAATACTAAAAAAATATAATAAGATGTCTGTGAGATAACATTATGACCTAATGTCATCTCATTATGACCAACCGTATGTTATGACGTTATTAATGAGTAAATTATTTAATTCTGAAAATTTGATGATGAACAATGCTCGTCCTGATGACCTTATGACGCACTGTTGATCAGCTGATCCCAGACGTAAGACGATCTGTTGACAGACTGATGACGGACTGATGGCGTGCTGATGGCGAGCTGATGACGTGCTGATGGCGTGCTGATGGCGTGCTGATGACGTGCTGATGGCGTGCTGATGGCGTGCTGATGACGGACGTAAGACAGTTAGTTGACAAACAGATGTCGGACTGATCACAACAGAATACAATGGTGTAAAAAATAACCACAGAAGCAAGCAAAGTGACTTGTTCTTGGCATTTGACTGAAATTAACGCCGTCAGACACCAATGACGCCCGAGCAGAAGTGAAATAGGAAGGCAGGACTGACGTCACAGTAACGATTCCCTTACATGGCACTGACACTCCCTCTCAGCTCCTGGACCTGGGCTCCAGCGCTGTCAGTGGCATCAGAACAAGCCCAGGCTGCCCGCTGGCTCAGCGCTGTCTCCACGCCAGGTGAGCACATCATCAGTGTGTCGGTGTTAATTTCCACTGTGGGATAATATACTTTTTATTTCGAAGCGGCTTACTAAAAACTGTACACTATGTTTGGTGGCTTCCGTTGCACGTATGTATGTTTTACCAGTTCGTCAGGGATTTTATAGATGAGATTTGAACGTATTTTTGTAGTAGCACTGGTAGCTCACTGAAAAGGTGGCTGTGAACTGTTTCTTTTTCTGCAATAATATTTACTTTCCTAAGCATTTGTGTTAGACAACGAAACAATGATATTCAAGCAAACTTTTATAGGCGTCTGATATTTCTTCTCGAACGCAAAGAACGTTTCTAATTTGGTTTGATCATAGAAAGAACTATGAAAAAAATGATGGAAAAATTACTTATATGTCATGCGTCGAATTGACTTAAAGTCTGATTGGGCTGAAAAACTTAACTCCATATAAATTAAAAGTCTCCCAACTGAAACTACATGAGAGCTTCTGCAATTCAGGGCAGAGAATTTCCAGTGTAGAAGCTTTCCCAATAAAATCTTTGCTCACAGCTAATTTCCTTGACACGCTTAGTGTCTACATCCATAACACAGTCAACCAAGAGAGCTGCTGGGAACGTATTTAAGTGGCAAAATGTAAAGTATGTTCAATTACTGTTTTTTCCTTAATATTAGATACCGTCGGGGTTCTCACTTCCAATCAAGTCCGAATTCGAGCCAAAAATCGTCACATAAGCGGTTCCTCACAGGCCATAACTTAGGGTCCTGATTGACCTATGCTAACTCGTGACTCACGTGCAGGGATTTAAAATTTATCCTGAGCGGCATGTGTACTTCACGCTTACTGAAATATTCGCGCTATGAAGGGAATACTCTTTTATACAAGCAAAAGTTCTTCTTTTGACCAAAATTTAAGAGTCATTTCGATCATGAAGCCAGGACTTAACTGGATGCGTGTATACAAGGGGCGTTAAAAAAATACGCGGAATTTTGTAATTCTCTATTCATTTTTCAATACAGTGAATCTATCTTTCAACACAACTTCCGTCAAGGTCGATGCACTTTTCCAGGTGGTGCTTCCATCCATTTAAATCATTTTTAATGAAATCTGGGGACCCCTTTATGAGCCATGTGGCTGCTCTTTGTTTTGCTTCATCAGTGCTGTTAAAATGGACGCCTTTTAACTGTACTATGAGTTTTTGGAATAAAAAAGTCAGGTGGGGCTAGGTCTGGGCTATGCGGTGGATATGGCAGCAATTCTCATCGAAATTCTCTCAAAACTTCTTTTGTACTGCGTGAAGAATGCGCTGGGGCGTGGTCGTGGTGAAAGAGGATTCCACGATGGAGCTTTCCTGGACGCATTTTAGCTAATTCTGCTCTCAATTTCCTCAAAACTTCTACATAACAGGCTCATGGGAGAGTTTTTCGACCTTCTAAAAAGTCTACAAGTGCGAGCATGTTTATCTTGTTGGCACTTGGATCATGGACGCATTCCGTGTGTGTTTAGAATTACAATCGTATTAAAACCCTTTTCTTATGCTGGTACCTTACTGGACTCCAGCAGCGACAACTCGGCCGATCACGACTCAGGCACTGGACGTCATCCTCCTCCTCGTAGCCATTTTCCAACTCTGCTGTGGCCAGACTTCAGTCGTCCTGACAACTGCCGCGGCTGCTCAAACCCTCTTTCAGAGTGCCACTCTGCAGCTGCCGCCGCCCAATGCCTAGAAACAATCCAAAATCCTTGCCATGCGCTGTTCGAATCAACCAGCTCTCAGTGCTTTGAGTCCAATGGGAGTTGCGAAGAGTCGGCCATACTTCTTGGGAAGTACAGTACCATTCACTTCGCTCTTTCATTCGTCCCTCCCACGAAGTCGACGTCCCTAACTCTCAGGTATTGTCCTTCTTCAATTTTATTTGCTTAAGTCCGTTCCATGGAGGTAATTCACTCCACACACAGTGAGTTTTTGTTTTGTTTTTCTTTTCGAAGAATGTTGGGACTTCAGCGTAGATGTACTTTTATTCAGATATATTTTAAATAAAGAAAAGGTCCGAAACGATTTCTATTGCACCAGAAAATTCTAGCTACTAAGTGTCAGTGGGCTAAATATTTTTATTGTAAATTGATGTTGAGAACTAAGCTCTGTACATTAAACACAATTGAAATTTATGCGTCTGAATCATCTGTATGGGAAAATTTTTAACTGAATTCACCACTTAGCAGTAGAATTTTACATCTCAGCTTCAAGCCAAGTTTGCAAAAATTACAAACTCAAACTCGCAAGGACAAGTTGTTCCAGTGACATTCCGACTCGTTGCTTTAAGTTCATCCAGCGACATTTCAATTCATTTTGTTACCGAAAGAATGGTCGCAAATCCAGTCTGATGCAAGACAATTACATGAATATGCAATGAACTAAAGCAATGGATCGGCCGCTCCTCTTCTTGGCGTAGCCGGTAGTCTGTAATATCCTCGTAGTTTAATAGCCCGTGATTGAGTAGATATAATTCGCTGTCAAATAGGGCTAACTCATCATATATAAATTCGGCTCCGTGAAAATAGACTTCAATTGAGCCCGTTATAGATGCTTTATAAGATATTGCGCTGGCTCAGCAAAGAGAAGCGGAAGTAAGTCCACGCGGAAATAAAAGAGGGGAAATGATTGGAAAAGTTTGAATGGGTATAACGGTACCAGTGTGTATGTAATTGACGACGTGAAGAATTTATTTGATGGATTGCAATGAATTTTCTTTGCTGCCTACTCTCACCTTCATTTGTGGGTGAAGTTGATACGTAAAAAGATTTTGAATCTTCACAAGAAGGTAAGCTCATATCACAATAACGTATAATTTCTGCTCCTCACGTATTTTTTACTGTGATTTCGATCATGTGAAAAAAATCAAATAATTGAAAATTTTTTCACAGTAAAGACCGTAAAACGTTTCGTTATTTTGATACCGCTGCGGGGCTGGTCTTCATGCACACGCTCTTGAAAGTTTGGTGGCCTTGCAGTTTCAAAACGCGGTCCTCAGAAGGTCAGCTCGTCTCCTTGACATCGCGCCACTCGCGCGACTTTGTGGCCGTGCACCTGAGGGGCGGCAGACCGTGCGTCGCGCTCTACCTGCACGACTCGGGGCACCTCGACACCATCTGCATGAAACGAGCGCTGCATGATGCCCGCTGGCACCATCTGCGGCTGCACAGGTGAGGTCTGTCGGTCTGTCTAGGACCAGTACGGGTTGATTGTTGGCCTATTTGAGAGGATTTTTGTAAACATGAGGCCTCAACGCTCTCTAGGGACAGATTATGACGACATTTCTCTGAGTTGTGAAGGGGAAAATGTTCAGCGAGGATCACAAAAGTGATTAGTTAAATCTCAATAAATTATGTGTTAGTGCTCGCATTTCGTTTTTTAAAAGACAAAATAAAATCTTTGCGATATAGAGTGTTACTCGAATCCATAGCTTTAGTACACATCTTCTAAACTAACGGTCTGAGAGTGCAATTTAAGCGTAAATTATAACTATAAAGATCACATACATCTACGCCTCAAAGCAAAAAGATGTTTAGTAAAGTCTAGAAAGATGAAATTCAATTGAGAAATTTACAAAGGAAAGGTCTATATTTTGTAGAAGCATAATTTTTACTATTTATTCAGCTGAGTATTCGAAAATCATGGTATAAGGGTGAATATTTATTACTCGGAATATTTATTACTTTAGATCCTGCTGCACATTTTTAGTTGATATAGGCAATACTTGTTTATTTTGATTACATTCATGACGTCTTAATTCACTCAGTGCGTTTCAGAGCCACCTATACGTTGGCAACGGTCTCGCAGGGACGTTGAATGCTGCGCTTGCTTAGCTCGATGAGCTCTTGGGGAAATTCTGAGGCCCGAGGATACTGTGCATTGCTAAGTCTCAGTGTGTTCTAAACGATCAAAGGGTGAGCGGGTATTTGCAGCTTGTGCTTGATTAGAAGTTGAAAGGACTGGTGAGAATCTGCACATTCAATGGCCTCGTTGGCTCTAAGATCAGCGAGCTGTG
The DNA here is from genome assembly GCA_014899125.1 of Orchestia grillus. Classification (NCBI taxonomy): domain Eukaryota; kingdom Metazoa; phylum Arthropoda; class Malacostraca; order Amphipoda; family Talitridae; genus Orchestia; species Orchestia grillus. The sequence goes on from VOMN01008445.1 coordinate 48,325, forward strand.
CAGCTGTGTGACGGTGCCAGTGAACATGCAGGAGGTGAAGCCCCTCACGCTATTATCCAGGCTCCAATCTCGCTAACTAGGGCAGCTGGGATATTTTTCGCGTGCTAAAAAAGGTAAAAGGAACTTTTATTTTGCAATGAAATATATTGCGGAAGTTAAATCAACGTAAATGTGCGAGTTATTATTCTTATATTGATTATTATTACTAACGTGTTCGCCGTATTCATGTGATTAGCGATGTAATAATTTAAAAGTCACTCAATTAGATACACATAATTTTTTCCCTTCTTCAGCTTCAAATATCTTTATGAGATTACGGCGTACTGAGATGACTTCAAGCCGCGCACCTAGAGACGCTCTGGGCTCAATTTCTAAATGTTATATGTTGGTCAGAAGGAAGATACAATAATACTTGTAGCTCTCAATTACTTCTCAGTGCTGCCTAAAAGTTTCGCTCGAAAGATATTTCTTCCCCTGCAAACATCCCTCATAAGACGAGATTAATTGTTCCTCGCAGACCACCAACATTCCCTCACGACATAAATGCTGTCCTGTAGCAGTTGACATCAACGAAATAAAGTTCCCTGCATTGTGTCCACAAATTTTCCTTGGTTATCTTTCGATACGAAAGTTTTCTCGTTTTCTCAGGGATTTTTAGGAATGACATTGGCAAGTTTTCGTCTGTAATCACTGCACCGTCTTTCCAAAACTTGTAGTTTTATCGAATTTTGCAGTTCGCTGGTTGAAATTGTAATTTCGGACAGCGTGAGAAACCTAGTAAATGGCCCGAATTACCTACAGAATGTTGCTGTTTGGCTATCATAACATTTATTCATGTTTAATTTTTTATTTAATTTACCAACTAAAAGAATTCGATAGCTCGAAAGTGCTCTCCGTCGAGATGTGTATCACATTCGTTCTAAATTCAGACAAAGATTTGAAGTTCAAAAAATATTCATTATAATATTTAATAATTCCATTTCAGCAAAAATTTTTAAATGAAGCTCTCCGTGAAAGCTCTGGGTTCAAGTTTCTTGAGTTATAATCAATTGTTAGCTTCTGGAGCAGGACGAACACAGAAAGGGGGCCACCACCACAGCAGACTGAAATGGTCTGTCCCAACAGTCCAGACTTCGTTTTGCAATCAACCGTTGCCCTTTGTTCGAAATGTTGCAAAGCTGAGTCCAACATATCATTCGACTGGAGTAAGTCTTCAATGCATTCATTGCAGTCTTGGTTGCGGGCGCATGCTGCCAAACAATTAACTTCGAATTTCAGATTGGTATCAATACATTAATTTATTTGGTCTTCGGTATGCCAGTTCACACAAGTCGACATCCCGACGTTGACATAGAAATTATTGACACTGATTTCAATTATCAACGAATTAACTCCTTAATCTTGCACATCATATTGTGTGAAATAATAATTATGATATGCGATAGAAATTTCGCCTTTTGTGCGTATCACAGTTGACCAGTGTACCGTGTGATCACGTTGCTATTTTTCTGGCCCTCTTATCTTCAATTGCCAGTTTCTGTAAGATGCTCACATAATTAACATCTGCAAGTTGAACAACGTAGGTAACTATCTCAGATGAATTTTCAGAGCAAGAATAGCATTTTATTTCCCTTTAAAAGTCATACACAGAAATCAGGAACTCGCAAAAATTGATTAAGATTTAATTCTGAATCGCTTCTGCTCTGGTAATATCGGAAAATAATCTATCCTGATTTATTGATAATGGACAGTATTCGCGAAAACGTATATTGAAGCGTAACTCAGTACGCCTAGGAACTTCGCTCTCTTCTTCTGACTCAAGTCAATCGTAATCGTTATTGACAAACGATTATTTTAGTTACTTATTCAACGGTGGTTTCTTTCATTTTATCGTAGGTTAAAGATATATTTTTAAAGGAATTTGTTAAAGTAGTATTCTTTTTATTTATTTCACGATAAAATTTCTCATGAAAAAATAACTCTCACGAAACAGGAAGCAAATAACAACTTATTGATTTTCGTGGGGAGCCCATATCAGTTCAGCACCTCTTTCAAGTCCAATAGGAAGTTGTTAGCCTCACAAAGAGGTACAGAGTAATAGATTCACACCCACATCTCGGATATAACCTTCCCACAAGGCAGCGGCCGGCACAACAAATGACTCGAAATTACATTGCGCCCACAAAGACTTGCTTGGGATCGAGTGCCTCGTGGACATTTTCTCTTCATCATGAGTTTTCTGACGACCATTGATGCTAAGGTTCTTTTGTTACGGAAAGCTCTCCAACATGTATGTGTGTGCCTTTCGTAACGTTTCTGTAGCACCCCGTAGACATACTATGTAGTGACGTTTAAGTCGATGTAACTATCATAAAAAAATGTGAGAACTATTCCTGCCCCATGTACTGCAATAGTTCACTCCCCTAGCCAATGTTTGAGTTCCAGCTTACTTTTTACGGAGACAAATAAAATTCTTCATCAGAGGCGATGAACATTTTCTTTTCAAGGAAAAATTTCAGGCTCAATAAGTTGGAAAATCATCCCACACAAGAGGCAAGTAATCGCCTGAACAGTGGACATTAGCAAAACGAACTTAACAGATGCCTGCGATGAGACTTGTGCCTCAACTAATTGTACAACAGACCTCGGCGTCGTCAAAGGTGATATTAGTACCTCTCTCAACTACGCTGCAGAGGAACTCAGTCTCATCTATTAAAGAATTGCAATTCCACAAGTTGTACTTGCACGCAATTTTGGTTCATTGTCATCCTCAAACGCTTGGATAACTTGGTTATTGTTTATGATTTTACCTGAAGTTTTGCGGAGTGAGCACCTTTCGAGTGGTGCTTGGTGCATTTTTTATACATTTTGAAGAGTTATTCTATATTTTCAGAAGATAATGGCTATAAACATCCTCTGAGCTGTGTGTGCGTCTAGGGTATGTCTGTCCTCGCAATACGGCGCACCTTTGCTCCAACGAGAGTAAATAGTTGAACTCAGGATCAATACAAATTGTCATTTCTCAATTTAGAAGAGTTCCCGAGCTCTGTTTTTGCTACTGTGACGTTAAAAAGAACGAATTTTTCGTTTTGTAGACAAGGCTTGCTGCTGGAGCTGTCAGCAGACGATTCTGACGAAGGACAGTACGTCTCGAGTCGTCCTGACGACGCCTGGAGCAGCCGTCGAGATGGAGAGCTCAAAGTGTACCAGCAAGAGGGGGTTGTCTTGGGCGGACGCCCTCTACTAGGGGGGCTGGACCCTGCAGTTAGCCTGGATGGATACTTTGAGGGTGAGAACTTTGGACTTATCGCACTTGATGAGTGATGAGATGAAAATAATCCCATTATGAACCAATGAATATCTTTTCAACGATAAAGCCTACCAATGACCTCTGGCGCCATGTTACTTCTATACTAATCCGGAGAACGTCCACGTTCAGGATAAGAACATTTATGCTTTTACCCTGTTAAAAATTAGCATAGTGTAGTCACAGTATGTAGACGATCTTCTCAACGTCTAGCTTGAATTTCTAGGTGACCCCACAAATTTTCTATTGGGTTCTTGTCTGGGGACTTAGCTGGCCAATATAATTATCTGACGTATCCTCAACGACTGTCATGTTAATTATTAGCAGTTCTAGCCCGATGCATTCGGCAGCTTTCATTCTTGAAAGAAGCTCGGAAAACAGCATGTGACTAATTTTTTCCTCGGGAAACTTTACACATTTCCTGCAACTTGACCCTCCGGTGGGTAATTTTACCCCTTGCAAAATGGCATCATCGAAGGAAACTTGTTAAATGTGCATTGAATTTATACATGGCGGTTGGAGTTCATTTTTCTTTCTCCTCGGGCATATCTTTCATCAGTAGATGAAATAATACTAACAAAAAAAAACACATTACACGAGGTCTTGTTCACGTACATAGTAATAACATTGCTACCTTTTCGTAATTCCTACCTGTGATACTTTACCCATTTCACTCGTATTAAAAAGTGTGTGTAAAGGCATCCATGCTAGTCCGTGATATTTCTGAAAGAATATGGAAATTTCACGAGCAATGGAAATTTCGCTCCAATGTACTCAAAAATATATCCTTTTACGAAACTGCTAATGAAATAATAGTACCGGCTTACAGTAGTCCTCGAAATGTCACTAATAAAATCCTAACATTGTTTACTACATGCACTCCAGTGCGGGGAGTGACCTGAACCCGTTCGCGAAACAAACTTCAAGGTACAAGTCCCCGGTAAACGCATTTCAAACCTAAAAATTGACTAACAGTCGCACAAAATAACGCAGTAACTGTTGACTCCACGTGCACCTCCTGCCTTGGCGAGCGCTGGGCGAATGTGTTGTTCAGCGAGCTGTGAATGAATTCAACTGCGCCTAGCGTCGTATTTATGAGGCTTGAGTTCGATCAAAAGCGGACCTCGGCGCCGCAGCGCGAAAATTACTTGACAGTGAAAATTTTGAGAGAACAGAGTACACGTACATAGGGTTTATGCGCGCTAGGTATATCGAGACGCTCATCGCGATGGCGGTAACGTACATCAAAGTTAGCCTGTGTGCGAGGCAAAATGGAGGATTTTTAGTTCAGCTAATAATTAGTCCTACATGTGTTAATTGTGACAAAATAATTAAATTTGAATGTTTAAATGCGGATTTATTTAATTGTTCATACCACAGAGAGTAGGAAATTAGAGACTGGGATCATTTTAATGACTTCAGTGATATCCTTAGCATATGTACACCATTTAGCACTTGTGGCTTCCACTTGTTCATTAGATGATGATTTTATTATATTTTGCCCTCTAAGTGTTGTATAAGGGTATGCATAGTTGAATTTTAATATGGGGTCATTAATTTCGCTATCTAAGCGTGAAATTTTTATAAAGCAAAATCAAACCTTTTGTCTGAAACAGTTCCATCGAAGTCAGTATTCTCGAACGACTAAGCATTGCAAACATTTTCACGAGGAAAAAAATTACGCCCATGCGTCGATATCGTCGCGTCCGACCATCAATTGTGGAGTGCGGAACGCAGCGGAATGGCCGCCATCAATCTCAAAAAGTAAACAAGGCTCATCACACGCTGAATGCTCTGTCTCTGCCGCCATTGAGACCATGTCCTACGAGCAGGCTGTGTGTTTGAGACCGTGTCCAACAAAACAGGCTGTTCGTTTGAGTCATTGTGCTACAAGCAGGCTGTTTGATCTAGACCGTGTCCTACGAGCAGGCTGCTTATTTCAGTCAGTGTCCTACGAGCAGGCTGCTCATTTCAGTCAGTATCCTGCGAGCAGGCTGCTTATTTCAGCCAGTCTCCTACGAGCAGGCTGCTCATTTCAGCCAGTGTCCTGCGAGCAGGCTGCTTGCGAGATGTGACTTACGAGGGGCGGCTCCTGCCGCTTCTGGGGCACCCCTCACGCTGGGCTGCTGCCATCATCGAGCACAATGTGACAGCCGGCTGCCGACTGCCCCTGTCCTGCTCGGATTTATCCAGCCCTCACCAACTGCACCGTCGAACTCTAATTGGCAGTGAGATAAACTTTTTAAGATAATTTCCTGATAGAATTATGTCATGTCAGTTAACCTTTCTTTTTTGAGGGAGAGCCATCACGCAGCACCAAGCGGTATATCGGACTTTTACTAATTGTGGATTTAATTAACACTAATCTCTCGGAGTGAGCTGTTCAATAGATTTTGTGCCAGTAAAATTCCCATCAAAGGAATCTACTCTCTTTGTGACCTACTCGTGACGGGCGTCGGTGTCTGCTGACTATTGTCGATGGTTCAGATTCGTGTTCTCTGTAAAGTGTCCTCGATGGGTAATTTCGTAGAGACTAACGCCAGCGGTGTGTATCACAAATATATTGATCTCTAACTCAAGAAAAAGGAAAATTTTGTTCCCATGAACATTCATATCATTCGCTGGCAAATTGAGTTTTTCTTTAGTAAAAATTTTTTTGAACTCTCGCTAACTATTTTCAGTAGCAGCCAATATTTCTGCAGTAAGAGCGTTTTCTGATAGCTGTTACGGCAATTTGCGAATGCAATATTAGGTGAAATTTTAGTATTGAAAAATATTTTTTGAATGAGTAACTATCTGTTGCCAGAGTTACTTTCTATGGAATCTTCAGAAAAATCAATGGATAACTTATCAAAGTTAACTACAATTACCTGCTGTTTATTTCAAGAACGAATGATGTATTGAACAAGTTTTTCTTTGAGATACCTCGAGTACAATTTTAAGAAACGCTCGGTCACGGTTAGTGTAAGTGATTATGTATTTAGTAGCTACCAAACTTGCATAGCGAATAAAATATCCCATATTTACGCTTCGAAATTTGGACAACCTCACCGAGAAGAAACATTGGAAGAAATAACCCGCACTTATTTTTAAAACTTAAGAAAAAATATTTGTTCAATCGAGCACTTCATCATTTGACACGCAATAATCCTGACTTTCGACTAAAATACCAGTCGGTTACACTCAAATTTAGATCCTCTGTGACCACAGTAATTTGTTTTGATCTCACGTCGTTTAGAGCACCGGAACGCTTCCATGGACACGGAATGCAAACTAGGCTCTCCGCATAAGCGGTGCCGTTTGTAACCAACCGATCGCCAGTTTGGCCGTTCTCTTCGCGCTGTTCAGAGGCTCTGCACACAATGTTAGCTCTGAAATATTGAACAATTGGACTGCAATTCATGTGATAGCTGACCGGCCTTCCAACACTAAGTTTTGGCAAACATTTTATGGTAGGAATGCGTGATTAATTCAGGCGGGAATTTTTTTAAATGAGGTAAACCTAGATTTGCATTATAACGTTAGAGATGCTCATAGGCATCTCTAACGTATTTTCCTCTAAGACGATATTTTCTTGGATTTTCGTTATGTTGTTCGTACTTATCACCCACGCACGGTGCTAGTATACATAATTAGCTTTTAAATGCAATGGTACACACCCGCTCTCCTGGACACGAATATTTTTAATTTTATATCTCGATGTACTTGCAAATTGTTTGAAGTGCGTCTTTTACGCTGCTAGTTCTCTCCCGTATGTTTTTTGCGTAAGCCTCGTGTTGAAAAAATTATTCAGAAAGAAAACAGCTCATGTCTCCGTCATTTTGAAATGTTTTGCTGGAGAGAACATTAGAAGTTTTCCGGAGGCAGAAACTGCCTGATTGCTTTCAATAAATATTGTTTCTTCAGGCACGTACTCAGTACACGCCTTGTTGGACATGGCAGTACAGCTGCGATCGTTTGCAATCATTTTTCACAAAGGAAGTAATTTGTCTTGGTATGAGATTCAACACAAAGCTTCCCTTCGGCTGAAATTATTCCATATCAGTAAACAAGTATTTTTGTATATTCCGTTGAAAAATAGATGAGCAACGATTCACGTTTTCCCGAAGGCTTTCATCTCAAGAGAAAATTTGTCTGATCCCCTATCCTTGGATACAAAGTTTTTGGGATGTGAATAGTTCAGGCAGAGCAAAGGGATCAATACAGTTCTTCACTGAAGGATTCATATTCAATATTTGTAGCGGTACATAGATGCCAAAAATGGCACCAAAACCGTGTCTTCAATTTAAAACAAATATTTCAGAAATATTTTCCGACCCGAATTCAACTTTTCGGACGAGAAAGAAAAATTCTGAAGTTTTTTCTGGATAAAAAATATCACCTTCGTTATTCACTCCCTCGGCAAGTCCGAGTTAGGACTATTTGTTGGTGCGGCTGAAGAGCTTTCCTTGAAGAACTTTTAAATTCAGTGCACCGTGCAGCTCGCTTACATCACGTCGCTCAGAAGTTTTATGCTAAAAATATCTTGTGCGTCTGTAGCAGGGGACAAAGAGCGGCGACTTTACACTGCAGTTCCAAGAAGACCACAAAAACAGATTTTGCCCCCAACACCCCGCCGGTCTGCTCGACAAACAGACGCCCGCGGCGGCCTGGTGTGCCACAACCCCTTCGTCTGTACCACTCATGCCAACGAGGTCTTTTGCAGGTGAGAGCGGATTGCTTCACAGCTCTGCTTGAAATTTTTTCATGAAAGTTTGTGACACAATTTTTTATTGCTCCTAGTATACTTCAAATGAGTGTTGTTTTTTTGTGCGGGATTGAATCACTGAAAATTTAATCTGAATAAAGGAACTCTGAATTACTCTCATGCTTGACCCAGCTGTCCCGAGGGCCTACAAGTGTCGACGGATGGCCAGCGCTGCTTGGATTTGGACGAGTGCTTCTGGAAGCCTTGCCTGAATGGAGGCACTTGCTTCAACGTCTTTGGAGGTGCGTGTACTGTGCGTGTTGGAGGTGCGTGTACTGTGCGTGTTGGAGGTGTGTGTACTGTGCGTGTTGGAGGTGCGTGTACTATGCGTGTTGGAGGTGCGTGTACTATGCGTGTGGGAGGTACGTGTACTGTAACTTGGGCAGCAGAGAAGAACTGTTGTTTGTATTGCTTACTTTTTAATGTTATTAAATTTCACCTCTACTTCCGTGTAAGTTGGAAATTTGCTTCTGCGTCGAAATGCAAATAATAAATGAAAATTACTATTCGTTATCGATCGAATTAATTTCTGCATGAATACTAAATTTAAGATGTAATTGCTGAGTGAACGTTGTTGGGCTTCATTATCAGGAATGAATAACGGTATTAAAAGCAGAGAAGAAATATTCCTTTTATTTATTTCATAGTAATCACCATTATTTTACAAACGAAGTGTATCATACCTACCACGCTTTAAGTTCAAACGAAAGTTTGGTGGCCAAATCATGGCGCTGGAGGGGACGTTGTTTACTGTGTTGAAGGCCATGCTCTCGATGTGAGGCATCGTCCAATGCAGGCTGCCGCGCGTGTTTGCTAAGTAGTGTTGATCTCCATTTTCAAGGGGCGCTTCGAGGGGACTGGAACGGTATTTTGATGAGACCTCCACGAAAATATCCGGTAAAATAATATCTGAAAGTCCTCTGGCACATGGTGTTTGAGGCCTTCAGGGAGAAATAACTTTACGTGCGAGCTTCGCATTTGTTTCCACGTGTGCAAGTACTTCCGCTGTTCAAATGAAAGCGATTTTATTTACTCGCTATCGAGAAAAATTCTGAATAAATTTTAATTACTTTCCTTTAAGAGAAACTGTGCCTTCTAGATGGCACAAAGTAAATTTAACAGTTATTTACGTTGAAAATTCGACGAAAATTTATTGAGATAGAAATAAGAAATTTTGTTTTCCGTGGAAATAGCATAGAAAATTTGACCGAATATTAATTGGTGAGTTATTGAATAGTAATAAATCATTAGTTAACAAGGGTCTCACTGTAATAGGATATCTTTAAATGAATATATAATTCTCTCTTCGACATTTGCATTTTGATCGGATCCTCGTTCCTGCTGCACATAAATATGCAACCGATTTTCATCTTTAATACTCGAACATAAATTCCACAGATAAATTTATGTTCGAACTGAACTGGTTGAACTTTGTCATGAATGGCTGATCATTTTCTTGCCTTAACCAACAAAGAACTATAATCAGTGATCCCATTAACGTGTTTCAGGCGCTTAAATTCTTCAGACTCTTTCGTTCCTTTACTGGAATCATTTAAGAATTTAAATATTTAGTGTACACCTGCGACAGTGTCAGACACCAATTTACGGTCAAAGAATGATGTCAAAGAAGAAGTTGCTCGTTTTTCTGTTGGGAAAAATATGTTGCTGGAGACTATATTTGTGCGTGAGGCAATTTTTTCCCAGTAAGAATAAGAGCCGCCGTTTCGTTCGAATAACAGCCGAATCATTAGAAGAATAACAGCTTTGCAATTATACCTACAACTGCACCGTGCAAATATTGGTCTTGCATGTTTATCTTCAATGATCTTTAGCCTAGTTGAAAGGAGACCGCCAGTTGGACGGTGGCTGTAGAGTCAATACGTCATTGATGAGTCGAGAATCTAATGTTGCATTCTGCCAGCGCGAGCCATTGGCTTGGACCAAACAGCTTTGCCATGGGCGATTTTCTTTGCGTGTCTTTTCATATTCAAAATAAATAAAATTTACGATACATGTTCGACGTGACGCTGCTGTGAACTATTAGCCTCATTATCGTTGTACATATATTCGTTGAAAAGCCACAGCGTTAGCTTAAGAAGCGTCTAAAATCCATTCATTGATGTCAGTCCTGCCCTTGTTATACTCATAGTCAAGACGAGATGAACTCGGCTCTGCGTACACGGGCTCATATGCATAAGTTTATATCACCAAGCATATGTATGAGAGAGGATCTCATTTTTACGGGCAATAAAATTTTCAAAAACATGTGTGATTTTCAACGCTCTGCTCATATCCTCTTACGTCAAGTCTAGCTGCACAGAATGAAATATGGCGACAGAAATTAGCCAAGTGGCTCATTATTTAGTTTTACCCAAGTCCCGTGCCGTAACTACTCAAGTCCCGTGCCGTAACTACCCAAGTCCCGTGCCGTAACTACCCAAATCCCGTGCC